>BCLF01000110.1:435857-466121 GCA_001602275.1 Zoysia japonica | reverse complement strand
AAATCAGGTAAAGCCATATGAAAATGGCTTTACCAGCAAACGGCAGTCATCTGGGATGTGGGAAGACGGATGAGGGAAATCTATCAAATGGTTTGTTTGCAAGATGGTAACAAATTAAGAAGGAAATGAATACGTGCTGTCCAGCTATATAAACTTGTATGATAATACCCTAGCGGCATGTACATTCTATCAAGTGCGTTGCGTTGTAGACCTAACGTAGACGAAATTACTAAGCAAAATGTTGGAGCCTTTACCTGGATGCCAGCCCCGTGCAGGTAACAAATGGTTGCTCCTTGACGAGAAGGATTGTATCTAGCAGCTCTCTAAATAGGGAGGCGGGCCACGTCGGCTTCCCGAACTAACGTTTTAAAACTGGTAGTAGCAAATTAAGTGATGTACATCGGACATTTGTTTACTTGGCTCTACCATCGGACGTTCTCTTGAAGGCCCCAATATGATGTCGACATCCTCTAGCCAATAAGGATGCCGATCGACTTGAGACAGTTCATCTAAGTCCGTATCAACCATGTGCAATGAAATGAATACATCGGACGTACTATGTTTACTTAACTCTCGCCCAATATGATGTCGACACATCCTCTCGCCAATAAGCTACTACCGGAAACCGGCTCTTTGCCGAGTGCACTCATGTTTGCCGAGTGCAATTCTTTGGACACTCGGCAAAATTAATGTTTACCGAGTGTCAGAACAAAAACTCACGGCGTACAAAAAAAACACTCGGCAAACCATTTCTTTGCCGAGTGTCTGTGGTCCCGCACTCAGTAAACATTTTCTTTGCCGGGTGTCTGTGGTCCCGCACTCGGTAAACATTTTGTTTGCCGAGTGTCAGGTACCGTGCACTCGACAAAACTGACGTCCGTTTGCGACCGTTACGGTTTGCCGAGTGTCTGCGTTTGACACTCGACAAAAGTCAGCCTGTTACCGAGTGCAATTTTGACACTCGGCAAAAGGATATTTTGCCGAGTGTATTCTTTGAACACATATGTGTGATGTGATATATGTGTGCGTGGTTTATATAAACTATCTGTGATGTGATATATGTTTTTAGTGCCGAGTGTCAGGTACCGTGCACTCGGCAAAACTGACGTCTGTTTGCGACTGTTACGGTTTGCCGAGTGTCTATGTTTGACACTCCGTAAAAGTCGACCTGTTACCGAGTGCAATTTTTTGACACTCGTCAAAAGGATATTTTGCCGAGTGTATTCCCTGAACACATATGTGTGATGTGATATATATGTGTGAGGTTTATATAAACTGTCGGAACACATATTTTGCCGAGTCCGTGATCTATATGTTTGTGGTTTATATAAACTGTCTGTGATTTGCGAGTGTCTGGGTAAAAACACTCGGCAAAAACTTAACGTTTGTCGAGTGTTTTTCCTCAGACACTCGGCAAAAGTTAAATCTTTGCCGAGTGTCGTAAACCTGGCACTCGGCAAACAAAAAATGTTTGCCGAGTGTCGCATGCAAGCACTCGGCAAACTCTTCGTCACTGTTTTCTGTCTGTTCAGTCTATTTTTTTGCCGAGAGTCTAAAGGGCACTCGGCAAAGAGTTTGCATTGTTCCTGCTGCCCTAGACCTTTGAGCCTGTGCTCGGTAATTTGCATTATTGAATTCGTGGTTGCATTATCATGTCGTATTGCTGGTCTTAGCGTTTAATGCATTGGAGTTTTGAGTTTTATCACGTCCTTGGCTCATATCTAGAATAGAAGAAAGAAACCAATTCAGATCCGAGTTTGTTGTAAATAACAGATTCAGTTACTAGATTTTATTGTGGAAGGAAACGATCATATCTCCATGATCTGTTGTTTGTTTGAAATGTTTTCACACAATCTGGAAAGATCTCCGCATGATCTTTCCAACGAATCTAACCTTGCCATAAAACTTCACCCAAGCACGTCGCAATCATGAAAGAGATCTGACATCTGCGGTCTGCAGTTTTTTGTCAGTTTTCAATCCTTGGAAAAAAACAGATAGAGAGAGAAAGAAAGAGAAAAGAGAAGAAAGGAAAGGAAAAGAAAGGAAAAGAAAAGGAAGTAGCATCAAAACAAAATAAAAGAATCGTGATAAAAAAGAGAGAAGAAGTGAGAGTTATAATTGCTGCTGTCCTGAGGCTTTTATATCATTTGGGTGACTACCTTTGTGTCTAGGCTCGCGTCTCTAGTGGGGTTTAGCTAGGACCAGCACTGTACCGTCGTTAAACACGTATTCAACTTTGCATTTACTGATTTGTTTGGGCTAATCCTTGCTACAAATTGTACAGAAAATAGAGTTTGTGTCCTGGCAATCGCTCCACCAATCTCGGCTCGTTGACACCATTGGTTGCAAGTCACCCCTACAGGTTCGGTAAGAATATGTCAGAACTTGGCTAAGCAGGCTTGAGAGAAGCAGAGTTGGACATAACCTAGATCTTTGTCAAATTATTTTGCTGTTTGCTAACCATGATAGGTTCTACCATGAAAAAGGAAGCTTATGGCTTACATCCTCAACAATATGTGACAACACATCAACTTCATGTACATGATAATATTTTGCATGTAGTCAGTTCGTCAATACCATCTTTTGCTGGGAAATTTGACCCTCATGCATACATTGATTGAGAGCTAAACGTAGATAGAAAATTTGATGAATATGACTTGTCTGAGATAGAAAAGATTTACATTACCTCTAATGCTTTGACTGAAGGTGCTTTGCTTGAATAGAAATATATTTGTAGGCACAATAAAGCTCTAGAATCTTGGAAAGACTTTAAACAATATTTTATTGTTGTTTTTATTCTTGTATATTATGCTGATTATTTGCTTGCCAAATTAGACAACTTGAAGCAGGATAGTATGACTGTTAAAAAATACTTTCATGACTTTAAGGTTTGTGTCATGTTTGGTGGCTTACATGAATGATGGGAAGATATAATGAATAGGTTTATGAAACGATTCAATTCTAAAATCCAAATTTTGCTCATCTCTAAAACTTACAACTCAATATCTCACTTGTTTTTGCTTGCTTGTAATGCAGAGAATCAACTTTTATCATCTAAGGATACAAGCAAGAATAATCAACATCATATATTTTTGGAGTGTATTGCTTATGTGACTTTGTCACCAGGATAATGTGGTAAAGTGGAGTTGTGTGATACTATATGTTTTACTAAAATTGCACAACTAGATAGAGAGCACTCTTTTGTTTCTTGTCCTGTGCCTAACATCTTGCAGGAGAGTGAGAACAAGTCTAAAGGGGATGTTGAGCTACTTGATCAAATAAAGGATATGGATAATGATGCTTGTGTGCCGCCCAGTACAGCAATGGAGAGAAAGAAACATGATACACACTGTGAGCCCCACGCCCCATCTCTGCATACTCAGGCTGCTCGTGCAGAATTACAATTGTCCATTGCTCATAATAGTGTTTTACAGTCCTCAATAGAGCCTCCTGAATTGCAATTGCCCATTGCTCACGCTAGTATTTTGCAATACTCAATAGAGCCTCCAGTGACTTATGCTTTGTCATGAACTGCACATTTTGCTTATGATTATAACAAGTTGTGTGTACAAGTTTCTTTATTTCCAAAAAACACAACTAGTGCATAGAGTTGAAAATGTTGTGTACACATATGTTGAGAATAGGTCTTTTCATTGCACTGGTATTAATGAGGCATAAGTTGGAGCTTAAATCTTCTTTAACTACTTTAGGTTATATTGAATTTGATGTTCCTTATAACTTAAATTATTTGGAGAAGAGATTATTTCAGAATTACAGTTTGCAACATTTTAGCTACTGTATTTTTCATGCATTTGGCAAATATGATGATGTAGGAGATTTCTTAGTGTCTAAAATATTTATATATACAAATCTGAAATACCCTTTTGAAATGCAAAAACAGAATCAAACAATATTATGCACTAACACTAACAATGTCTTACAAAGTTTCTATAGTTGTGCATTCTATCAACAGGAGTAGCTCATGAAACATGATAACTTTTTGTTGTGCCCTAGCTACGTGTTTCATACCACTCGTCCCAATATGACCTGTTTGTTTGTAGTCGGATCGTGAGGGTCGACTCCACTAAATCGATAGTTATCATCTCACCTAAAGATCGGGTACTCCAAGTCCTATCACTCAAGAAGCAGAACCAGTACACCTCTGAAAATAACCTGTATCAATGACATCATAGTTTTTTTTTTGTGAAAAACAATGTCATTTCTGCATATCCATAATGACCAGAGCATGGCTACCAATCCTATAAGAATTAATTGTTTTTCTTTAGTTCCTTTAGCAGTTAACCAACCGCATCCAGAATGTGTTCCATATTGTTAGGCTTCTGAAGCCCCGTGGTAATGTTAACTATGTTCCAAATGGATCTAGCAATATGACACCGAAATAATAAGTGTTGTATAGTTTCGTTTTTATTGCAAATACTACATAAAGTATTGCCTTTCCATTTGTGCTTTTATCAGATTTTCTTTAGTTAGGATGACTCCATTTTCTAGTTACCAAAGAAAAATCTTGATTTTTTCAGGGAACTTTGATCTTCTTTGAGTCTTTATGCCTACGAGATTAGCAACACTGGAGCATAGGGGCATCTTATTATATATTGATCTTACAGAGAATATACCATTTTCATGTAGTTTCCATATGAAACGATCATGATTTGCATTTAATGAAACATTTCTCAATTCTGTAACCATATTGTTCCAATCATGTAATTTATGTCAGTAATTGGTTACTTCTAAATGTTAGGCTGAGAGGCATGATACTAAGTACCTCTTACTGTTATTTTCTTCCATCTTACAATATTGTACAGCACCGGAAACAAGTTTATTAGGCTAGAATTCTCTAAAATATATTAATACAGATCGATGGCTTCCGCGATATTGCTCATCAGTCCATATTCCCACATATGAGTACATCTAGATGGACATTACTGTTGGTGACTTGACCCTAAGTGTTAACTACAAGCGCATGCACAAGTCATTTTGTAGCTTCTCCCTCAGAGTATTTCAAGGTTTATATCGAATCCATAAGATTTATCACATATTAGGGTACAACGATGCAAGTTTCAATAAACACCCTATTTACTGTGGTTTGTTACTTCGTTGGTTAAGTGATAATGCAAAAAGGGAGACTGTGTCTGTCGGAATACAGAGGATTAGAGGCGGAACGAAAGCTTAATGATGCAGATAGATAAATGTGTCACCTCTACTGTTTTGAGTTCTAACCAGAAAGTTTTATGGCTCTATTAAGCCCAGGATCCCATTTGATTGATGCAAAAGCAGAGGAGAACTAAGCATACCACAACCCCTGTCATTAAATAGCCTACTCAACCATAGCTTTGTCATCACTACAATCAAAAACTATATCCTAATATCCCTAGTTGCATATGTTTGTCTTTCCTCTTGTTGCCATCTGTCACCATCTATTTAAACTAGAACATAGGAGTATGTAACGATCGAGTTTTTTTACCTTTCGATAAGACCCGATCTCACGTGGTTTCGCCAATCCCAGGAGGTTGGCAAGCATGTTTATCACAAGTGATCAATTAAGAAACCATAACAGAATGAGTAAACAAGGATAAGATAAATTAAATCAACGATATCATCCATAGAACTTGTTGAACTTCTCAAAGCAGGACAAGACTACCGAGAATCCAAGAGTTGAAGCAGCAGCAGAAATAACGGGCTGGAGCAAGCACTAAGACAATCCTCTTCCTCCACAGGTAACTCAAGTGCAGGAGCGAACTTCAAACCACTGTTGGAAAGCAGACGAGAACGATCTTCTAGCTGACCTCTGAAAAAGAAGGGCGTGAAAAGCCGTGAGTACGTGAATAGCCAGCAAACCGCGCGCTACCTGGCAACAATGTATGCATGCAAAGGATAGTTTCAAGGGTGAAAGCTGGCTCAAGTGCTAAATGCAAGCTTAAAACATTTTATTTTTAAGATGCAAGAAGTTTTATTTTTAAAACAGTCCAATTTTGTTATCTTACCCCGCAGGGATCTCCGGTATCCCGAACGGGGGTTTATTTTAAATGCCGGTGTAATCTCCATACTCGGCCACAGCTCAAAGGCCGAAGTCCAAAACACTTAAAATAGAAGGTAGAGGGAAGAAAACAACACTAATCATCGTGGAAGCTCTCAGGCGGTGTCTCTACATGGGACGTGGCAATGCGCATTGACTTTAACTCAGCAGATTGTATGCACCTGAACCCACGAGATGTGGCGCCATACAAGGAACTAAGGCCTCAGCCCAGGTAAAACCACCACACAAGACCCTTCCACAAGCTTTAACTGGCGTTACCCATCCTTTAGGATAGGGATCCCAGTCGCCTACGCTGCCGGGTCCTGGAGCTGTGAGGAGCCTACCACTGATCAGGTGGGGTATCTCGATCTCATGTGGGGAGTCGTAACTCTACACCACACTAACACATCACCGCCAACCCACGGGTAAACAACTAGTCTCATCAAGCTTCAAGATAAAGCCTCTGCCCATACAAGGTAACGTGGTGTGCATGGTAAAGCACTGGAGACACGTGACACGACGACCCGGACCTCATATGCCGGGGCAGGCACTCTCCATCCTCAACGCCAACAACCAACAAACCTCTCAGAAGCTCCAAGCCTGGAACCTCCCATGTGCCCGCAACAGGTACGCTCACAGGGACTTCCCATGAATCCCCCAGCATCTCATACTCCTGCCTGCCTCAGCTAAATAGTTTGTATAGAGTTATTTGCAAAACTCACACATTTGAACAACAGTTCAAAAGCATTTAACACAAATTCCATTTTTATAGTGTTAAGGTGTGAAGTATTGTGAATAGATGCAACTAAGCATGGCTAAGCATAAAAGTAAAGCAATAGTACTAAAGTAGTCCTAGGGGTCATAATATGTGAAACGATAAATAGGCACGGCTTAGAAATGTTGCTAGCATATTTTAAAACAGTTGGCATGCAAATTAGAGTTGCAAACAAAACATGCAATTTAAAAATACTAGATACAAGAGTGATCAAGGAACGCGGCTTGCCTTATGAGTCGAGATACAATCCAAGATCTAGGTCCTCGTGCAGAACGGTCTTTAGGAACTCAGCAACACCTCCAGCTGGACAAACGGCACGAAAAACGAGTGAGACTGAAAAGGACGACAAAAAACTACTAGAAGAGACTCTACGAACGGATACACGGATCAAACAAGAACTGACTCCAGGACACGGTTTCCCGATCATGTCCCGGGGAAAGACACAGACTGAGTCAAACGCATGAGATTCGGGGTTCGGGCACGGTAAACGGCACGTGTCCAAGGCTCCAGTCATACGTTGACTCGGACAGGAAAGAGCTGAGTCTCGGACACAGTCACGGCCACGTGACCACAAGCTGGGTCACAGCTAAACTGTGGACGCGTGTCCAAGGGCTTGGACACGGTGCCTGCCACGTGACCCATGGGATGGTCACCGGCTGCACGACTAGAGGACGAATTGGGGCTTGGACACAGTCGATTCAGTGTGTTTTTGCCCTAAAACTAAACTGGACACTGGACGAGCTACGGATCCACCTAACCAACAGAAAAGAAAACAAAAGGACAAAAGTGCTCACCAAAATTTGAGCCAAGGTTGAAGCAAGACTGCAAGGATGATGACCGAAGGCGAAAGCGGTGCCGGAACTCGACATGACCGAACAACCCCAAACTTGGGCTCGGTCACAGCCGACTCCGCGTGACCTTGACCTAAAGGAGGAGCGATCTCTGCACACAATGGTAAACTTAGACTTTAACAACAACTCACAGGCACGAGTTGCGTACTTTGCTAAGCAACCAAAAAGGTGCAGGAACAAGGGAACAGAGCTCACCACAACTGGGTCCAACAAAGAGCCAACAGCGTCGAGGGCACGAAAAGCTCTCCAACGAAATGATCATTGAGCTCACCCCAGGAACGACGACATGGACGATTGAACCTGCACTCGAAGTGGTGGCTCAAAGTGAAACCGACCAAAGAAGGAAAGAGATGGAGAAGTCAGCACTCACAGATTGAAACGAAACAAAAAGAAACTAAATAGAGAGACAAAGATGCTCACCGATACTTGAGCAAAAGCCAAAGGGAAACTGTGGGAATACAGGCCAAGGAGAAGACAACGTAGCTCAGATCCTGGGCGCCCGAACACGAACAGCGGTGATCCACAGATCTGAAAAGAAATGCCATGGCTTTATTCCCAAGACATCAGACCAACAGGACACGAAAATGAAGACAAGAAAAATGGTCTCACCAAGGAAACGGCAGCGGTGTGACCACGACGACGGTGGCAGCTCCACCTCGACGATTGCACCACTTTCTTGGCAACCAAGACGTGTTCATGCTCCGACAATTGAGTCCTCCTGGCTCAACCACAGAAACGATAACTAAGGAAACGATAGGAACAAAGGAAGCTCACCGGAGACAGCTGAGCACACGGGGAGAACCAGCACCGATGTGGACCCCAACACCCCGCAAGGTGTTCTAGCCACCGCCTGGGTGCTAGCTCCCTTCCAACCTTGTGCTCGCCGGGCAACAAAGGGCGGCCACAAAACACTGGTTCAAAGGTTCGAGACAGAAAGCGCGACGTAGGGTGTTCGAATCGACAGGTCGACGGAGACCGATGACGACGAACAGGGAACCCACCACCACTGCACTCCAAGCCTACAGGGATCAAATGGTTCAGCACCAAATTTTGGAATTAAGAATGCGATGGAGGCGAGCGACTCACAAAGTAACGCTCCCTCATCTCTGGCTCTGCGCCAAGGCAGAGCAGAGACGAACGGCATGGGTCAAACGGAATCGGAACCGGCAACCGGAACACGAGGTGGAGACAACGCGCGCAGCACGAGTCGGTGATGGCTCGGGGACGAGACGAGGTCAGCGAAGCTCGAGTCGAAGATGACGATGGCGCTGCAGGTCGCAGAACGGAACAAGGTCGACGGGGAGGCCGACAGCACAGATCGGAGACAACTCGCAGCAACTGAGGATGAAGGGCATCTCGAGGTAGACGTCGCGAGATCGGGGACCGCTTGGATGGAATCAGCACGGCGTCGGCGCAGCCCAATGAACAGGACGGCAGCGCCGATGAGGACCGACGATGACACGCAGGTGACGAAGATGGCGTGTGGCTACAGCTCGAGGGAGACGACACGGAGTCAATCGACGCCTTCCTGTACGAGGGTGGGGATGACGAGCAGGACGCCGCTGATGGAGACGACCGGGGCCAGGGACGGCGCGACACAGAGGTGGACGAGATAATGACTGGGACGCAGCACAAGGACGAGGTCGACGGGGACGGAGACGCGCGGTCAACGACGGCTCGAGGACGGGCGACGACGCAGATGCACGGGGACGACGTGCGCGGAGCAGATCGACGGGACGGCGCACGGTTGACGGCAGGATCGGGCAGAGACGAGGACGACGGGGTTGAGGATGAAGCCGGGATGACGAGCACAAAGGGCGCAGCCGGGGTTGGGCGCACGTCGGAGATGGCGCACAAAGGTCGACGGGCTGCTGCTGACGGGGAGGCACGCAGCACAGGGCGCGGCGGTGCAGAGGGCCGAGGTCAGAGAAGAGGACGGTGCAGAACGGTGCGGGGTCGGACAGGTGACGCGCACTGGACGAAGTGGCGCGCGTCGAAGATGGCGTGCTCCCGGCGACGAGGGCGATGAGCTGCTAGTGGACTGGGCCTCACGGGGACGAGGACGGAGATGCGCGCCCGGGTTGAAGACGACCGGTGACGAGGAAGGAGCAGGGTCGAGCGACGATAGACTCGACAGGGCGCGACACGGTGGCGTGGGACCGGGCGAGGTCGGCGCGCGCGGGGCGCGACGTGACGGCGCGGGGCAGGGGCCTGGAGCGGAGTCCAAGGATGGCGGCGTGGCAGCACAAGGTGGAGGCGTGCAGCAGGCAGAGGCGTGCGAGGCGGCTGGGGGCTGGGCGACAGTTAGGGTTGGAGGTCTGGTTTTTAAGGAGCACCGCGGTTGGTGGGGATGAAGGAGAACCGTCCGATCGAAGGGAGATCAATGGCCAGGATCGAGCGAGGTTAGCGGGCCAACTGGACCGGTGGAGAGAAGAGAAATCCTGCCCAAAAACACGGCTGTTACAGAGTACAAAAATCCAAGGGCGTAGAGATTGGATGGGTGGCGATGCATTACCCATTGGCACATGTCCGTGCTGGCTGGCACAACCAGATCTTTTATAGATTTGCTCTGTATTGGCTCATCAATCATTCAGGAGTCTTGATCATGTTGCTTCCATGTGGGGCGCCCTTAATAGTCGCATTCAAAATGTCTTCGCAAGATGGCAGTCATAGATTGTGTGTGCAGGAAGAGATTTACTAGTTGAAACATTCAAGGATTGGTTGGATAATTCGTGGTGCCGACTAGCACAAGCATCATGCCAATCGGCACATGTATCCTTTGTTTTCTTATAATATTGTCCATACTAAAAAATATGCATGGCGCTGCCGCACTTATCTTGTTTTCATTACATATTAATTGGTGAAATTTAGATTGCAAACTTAAATAGTTACAATTAACAGGCATTATGAATAAAATTATAGTCTTTAACTTGGCAAACAGGGCAGCTATTTACGAGAAAAGGTAACAGATCAAGTTCATCAAATTAATCAGTTCTTAAATCTCGAAGGCTGTTTATTGATTTGGCAGTTAGATCTTGGTGAAGAATCATAACTTTATATATTAAACACCATTTGTTATCAGCCATAAAAGATTACTCATCTTATTGAAAAAAGAACAGTACATATATCAGCTCAGGACCCGCTTACACCTGTGTCATCTGCTCCGCCGCAGCTAATCCAGCAGGCCGCCATCCTTACCTACAGCCGACGAGCCATCTCATGCGGCCGCGCACACCCAGGCACGGAGAACGCCAATGCAGCGGGAATCCACGCCCCTCACCCATATCCTACTCTAAAATGTTGTGGAGATGCAATTTAGAAGGAAGGATGGGTTGGAGCCTATTGATGGTTATGAGTCCTGGCCTCCGTTTATGCTGATGGAACTGCAACATTTAGCTCTGTGCTTGATGAACAAAGTGAATGTGAGCTCATGACGATGGTTGGCCTCCCAGCTTCTGACAAATTTATATATTTTTAAGATAAAAGAAACATGATTTGTTATAAAGCAGCACCACAAGCACCTCCCCTTCCTCTATGTGCAATCTGCTTGCAACATCGATGCTCCAAGCCAAGAAATTCCAACTTTTCCCCACTTCTTCACCACCTCAGCCACCACCATGATTCTCTTCTCCGGCGCACCCTCTCTGGTCTCCTTCCCATACAGATCTGTGACGCGCTCCTCTGACAATCCCTGGTCACTTCGGCCCATTTCTACCGCCGCTGTTGCCTATCACTGAGCTCCGCCTTTGTCATGCCTCCCTCCACTGGCGCAAGCAATTTTGGGCAAGAACCCAACACCGATAATACCCTAGGTGAAGTCGCCATTGCCTCCCTCTCTCTCTCTCCCCGATCATGTTTTGATCGCTGCAAAGTGATCAAGCCATCTCTGGCGAAGATCCTTCATAGCGCCGTTTTCAACAGCTCTAGTCGCAACCGGACCTCCTGGTCCCTCCTCCACCATCGGATCCACAAGCAAAGGCCAAGATTAAAAGATTCATATCTCTTCGGTTTATATTAAATCCCAGCCGCCCATCCTCAGATCTACGGCTGAGATTACATTCCTAATCTTATATCAAATCTCCTCTGCCCAATACAAATCCAATGGCCAAGTATTTTGGCCAAGCTTTTATAAAAAGAAATCCTTCCTAGCCCCACTTGGCAGTACTTTTTTTTAATCGCTAAACACACACAACTTTTGCACTCAGTTGTGGACGGTCATTAAATTTAAGATCTGCCATCAAATTTCCTGCATGAAATGATGAATTTCAGCACCAAACTTAGGAATAGGATTTATTTCTAACAATTTCCATGAGTTTTGGTGATTGTGATCAGATTGATCATTGGAAAAATGTTAAAGTGAATTGCCCACTTTCCCAACTTAAGTGTAACTGGTTGGTGGATAATAGCACAGTATGATATGAGAGACTGATGTCTCGAGTTCGAATCTTATCAGATATGATTTATTAAAATAAATTGCAGCCCACTATTATTGTACATTATGTCGGCACTCCGTTTTCGGAATGCACTGTGATACACGTATCAGTCCCTGAATCAGTAGCTGATACACACAACACAACAGAATGTATATCCAAAAGCATACTTCGAAAAGAAAAACTAACCTGAGATATGACTTTTAGTGGCAACACCGTGAGGATCTCTACGATCCTACACCGGTTGACCAACTAAAAGCAAAGCAGGCAACGAAACACCAGGGCCCAAATCCACAAGCAGACTTGGGAAGCAGAACGAAACCAGCACGTCACCTACGCGATCCTCACAGTCTAAAACCACAAATGCAGGCGGGTGAGTACATAAGGTACTCAGCAAGCTCCAACACTACGCAAAGGTATAAATATAAATGCACATTAGTTGTAGCAAGGATGAGGCAGCAAGGTCCATGTTGCAAAAAGCCAGTTTTATGTAAGGTTCACTACAGAAGATTTTCAAAAGGGAGTGAAAGCATTTATTATCCATATTTTAATAAGTTGGACCCGGGGAAGTATAAACCGTTCCCGCCAGTTCCTAAGTTTTAACTGGAAGGGCCTCCACTATCCCCTCCAGACACTTTCCAAAACATGGGTAGCTACACCCACTCACACATCAAGGCAGTATAAAAAATCTAATTGTATGGTAGTCGAACAATAGCATGTCAATACGGTGACAACGGCCTATCCGAAAGGATTTTTAACTCTGCAGAGGATGTACATTGTACCCACAGGTTATGCTACTCCTGATTATTAGAGTTACATAACGCCTATCTCACATCTACGCAGTTTTCCACAGATTCCACCCAAGGTGCAAACAGGGGGCCATCTCTCAGGTTTTCAGGCCACCGATGACGCATCGGTACATTTCCAGAGCCGGGTCGTGAATATCCACCTCATTCACGCCTTTTCCTGGTCCCCTCCAATCTCGGGTATTACCAAACCAGGGGCTATATCCATGGGTTTACAATCCCATGACGCAGGCAATTACCATCGAGGGCCAGGCAGCGAGTCGGCTCACGCCCTTCTCCTGTTCCCTTGTGTCTTCACTACTGACCCCCTAGTAGTTCGATGTGGAAAGAATACGTAGAGGGAATAGGTCCTACCGAAAATGTACAGGTTCTGTGGTTGTACGAAAATTACTATGTCGAGCGCTAACGAACCGGTCCTTATATGACAGGGGTGGCGATCTCGTCCACGGCAGGTGGACCATAGCGAAGCCTACACACCTATCACCATCACCTCAAGTGAGCCCCACCCCACGGCCAGAAACATCCCCTCTTCACCTAGCACCAGTTGTTCTAATTCCGCCCCTTTTATTTATACTCACACCACCAAACTCTTTTAATTTATTTTGCAAATTAATGGTATATAGGGGTCCTAAGCAGATCTAGTAACAAGGTAATATCCGTTCCGTTAAACTATCTAGGAACGAAATCTCTATGGTTATCAAGGACACGTCGTCAATGGTTTTCAAGGAAGGTATTCATATCTATACAGCAAGTTACTGACATAAATATAAATACTTAAGAACAAGTAAGATTATGACTAACACAATGTTTCAATCCAAAATATCATGCATAGCAGAATAAATAGGCACTATAGGAGCATTAGCAAATTATAGGTTTCAATATGAGGTTAGAGCTTGCCTGCAAACTCCTTAATCTTCAAGCTTGAGGTTGGAGGCTTCTTCTTCAAGATCTCAATCTTCAATCTCTGGCTTCGCGCCCAATCTACGAGCTTCTCTTCACACGGTGACCTTCTGGCTCCTCTTGAAGCTTGTCACTTCCTTACACTCAGCGTTATCTACGCGAAAGGAAACACCTAATAAAACTACCGAAAAAGAAACAATGCTCGGGAAGAAGCAATAAAATCCAAAAAACTCCGTATAAGAACCAAATAAAATCCCAAAAGAAAGCAGATGACAAAGATCTTGTATGAGTTGGCTGCTATTGCATTCTAATTTATTTTAAACACTTTTATTTATTACTGAGATGATTACGTGGGTGCACTATGAGTATTGGATCATCGTTAGGGCTTTCCTAATGTTGCTATATACCAGTATGCTATGTGACATTGCACGACCAATGTAGCGTACACGTCCCGTGTGTAAGTGTACCTATATGTATATGGGTACAAGTGCGTGATAAGTATGTGATTATGACTATGTTTGTCTGTGGCACTACATCAACTTGGGTTAGTAGGTACACAGTGTGCTATTCTTTGTTGCCTAACTTCTATATGCAAGTGGTTCCTATTGTTTCGCAATTTACTACCATATTTTATCCCTATAGTTAAACTGGTGGGGCTGACTGGTGGCACTTGCACTATTGTAGTATAATATGCATGAAAATCTATTGTGATTAGAGATTAATTATTTTATTTCCATAACCAAATTATTCTAATTAATTGATAATACCCTATCAATGCATGCTAACATGAAGTGCAATGCATATGCGGCTAATTAATATTTACTCCCTAATATGTAGGTGACCCTAGTGATTAATGGGTGACTAGTAATTATTTACTTAATTTACATCTATAACTAAACTATCACACCAAGCAGGTGACATCAACTACGGTGTGGTGAAGGGCTTAATGTTATTGTTAATTCTCTCATTTATACATACATGAGTGCATCATCCTAAGTGCTTAATGATTAATTATCTAGTTTAATTTATGATATTAATCTACTAAAGCTAGCAAGTGGTATGTGGCTAATATGTACTATCGCAGAATAAAATCATGCATCACCAGCAACTAGCAATTAGTTACTTAAATATATGTTTCTACTTTAAACTATAGTACTTAAAACTAACATGGATATGCGCACTTATGTATGCTAATGATGCTATAAAATCATGCTGAAAAGTTGGAGTGCACACCTATCTAATATGAGCTATGCTAAAGAATAGGTCGCAATAAAAGGCACGCATTAAAACCAACTCCAATAAAACTTACTATTAAAACAACCAGCAAGATCGGATGTTGACTGAGGTTTGGATGATTCGATGTAGTGGAGTTCGAGACAACGGTTCTAACAGGGCCGAAGTCACTGAAAACGGAGTTGAGGTGTGGCAGTGGTGAGGTGAACAAGGTGTTCACGATAGAAAACAGTAAATCCCCCGTGGACACGTTACTCGGCACATGTCCACGGCTGTCGGGTGTATGCAGGTGTGAATCAGAGGACAACCTCATGGTTACGCTGCCCGGTCCGTGTCCACCGCTGGACACATGCGGGCGCGAAGTGGTGAAACAGCCTCGTGGTCACATAGTTCGGCCAGTGATCTCGGCCGTTTTGTGACATTGTCGGTGATCTGTGATCGTGCTGTGGGTCACACTGTCGGTGCCGTGTCCAGGCTTCAGGACACTTGCGTGAAGCCCGGCAGTGACCTAGCTCTGAGGCACATGGTAGACAAAGTGTCTGAGCCCATGGACACGTGACTGAGTCTGTGTTCGTGTTTGTGGACACGAGGCTGTGACAGGAAACTTGAAAAGGCTACGGGGACACACGGCCCAGCCTGCGTCCACGGCCTCTGGACACCTGCGTGTCCAGAATCGAGAAAAATCCTATGGACACGTGAACATGTGAGCTGTGATCGTGTCTGTGGACACGTGGACTGTGACCGTGTCCGTGGACACGTGAGTAGGGATTGTGTACAGGGACACGTAAGCCGTGACCGTGCGTGTGGCCAGCTCGCAGGGTCACGCGGCCCACTGGTCAGAGACTAGGGCCACGCCTCTTCTTGCGCACGCGTGCCAGGGCGCAGTGTGACGCAGTGTGGAGCCAAGTGTGGGCACTGATCTGGTGATAATAGGAAAACCCCGTGGGCACATAGTTCGGCCAGTGTCCACTGTCCTAATCCAGTTTGTGTCAGGTGGACCGTGAGGGTTCAGTAGGTGCCAAAATATTCGACTAGTTATGGGTTGTGGTCCCTGTGGTCCATCCGTGTCCGAACTCAAGATCGTGAACTAATCGTGTGACCCGTGACTCGGATCATGGACATGTGGACGTGGCCGTGTCCACAGCTTGGCTTGTGGTCACGGGGACGTGACCGTGTTCGGACTCGGTTCGAGGTCACAGAAAGGTGATCGGCCGTGTTCGTACTCTAAGACACGTGTGAACGGGTCAGCCGGCTACCGTGTCAAGGACACGTGCCGACCACCGTGTCCAACCCTCAGGTGTGTGTGTGGTGTTTTTGTAATTACAGAAATGAACAGTGGTCTTGATGTAACAATAAATAGAACTATACTGTAAATGAACATGAAACTGAGGAGCTTTCTGACAAAGGTTTAACCATGCGGCTGGGTTGAAGCCGTGGCCCTTGTTCACTTCTCGGTGGACATTAAAAAGTTCATGGTCTTCCGTGTAAAATGGCAGGGACTATGCAGAGTTTGCCCCCTCCCACTAAGAGTAAACTAATCGGTGGAAATGCGGGTATTCTTCGAGACCTTGAACGCATGCCCTGGCGTTTGGACAGTCTGACGATTGGCTATTTGGGTTTAGTCGATGCGTTCTCGTTCACTTACACAGACCAATCTGGGAGGAAGCAAAGCATAGGTCCCTGGGGCGAAGGATACCATCACGATAAAATTGAAATGGTGAGTATAGTATAGTATAGTTTAGTTTAGTTGTGAGAAGTCGTTTGGTCAACTTCTATAGCTATTTTTTCATATATAATTATTAAACCGCAACGTTACTTCAGAGCCTTTTGATCATTTCTACCGGTGTGTCGTTTGCAGATCCGCTTTGGCCCTTCCGAGGTGTTGAAAGAGGTATCGGGAGCATACGGGAGTCACTTCGATGATGTTCTTATTACGTCGCTTACGTTTGTCACCAACGTCAAAAGCTATGGACCGTACGGAAACCCGCGTCATCAGAATGTGCCATCAACCCCTTTCAGCTTCAAGGCCGACAAGGATAGCAGCATCGTGGGGTTCCATGGTAGATCTCGTCAGCATATTCATTCCATTGGTGTTTACACGGTCTGAATTAATTCTACACCTTTGCGGCATCGTCGTTTGAGTTCCAACATAGCAGTCGTCGGGACGTCCCTCATTTGCACCGGTTGTTCGATCTCTTCGTGTAACTACTGTTTCAAGTACTTTTGCTGTGAATTGCCTCCATTCCGTTATGTTGTTGCAACTTAACATTTTGTATGATCCCACTGGATCGCAAATAATCGAAGTACGTGTCAGAGATTCAGATTGATGGCTGGATATTTCTTCTTTTTTTTTCAGAATTTCTTGTAGGTCTCGAAAGGATCCTCTAATTACTAAATACTCACGCTGTTCGTAAATTGTTATCGTTACAAGCTCATCAGAAGCCACTCGGTGCATGCTGTTGATGGGCCGCCGATGTTTGAGCATGACGGCGTTGAGCAGGTGCAGATTATGCCCGGAGGGGCACTGGCGGAGCTACTATTATGCCTAGGTATTCAAGTGAATACTCAGCTTTGGTGATAAAATACCCAATTATATATGTCATATCTTAAAAATAGACTAACCAGATAGCTTAAAAGCTTACAAATGAATAAAAATAAACCCCAAATCACAACTCTTACAATGGGAAGTACTCAATAACCAAACCCTGGCTCCGCCACTGCGGAGCGCCACGGCAGGGTCGGCGTGCGTACAGCGGTGTACAACCAATGAATTATGATCGATGGCAGTGCTACCCGATGCTATATCATACTCCGGGCTCCTGTCGATCACTTGTATGGACTGGGCTTGGCACCAACAAATCCACCGGGCGCAGCCTGCGCTGGCGCTGTTGCCGCTGGCCCGTGATCGGTATATCGGATCTCGCTTTCGCTATGCTTGGAGGAATTGACTTGCTCGTGGTACGGTGGTACAGTAGTTCTCAAGTGGTTTTCTATCCGACGACTAGGCACATCATGTCTGTAATCATGGCTCGACAGGGCACACTGAGCGGAGGTTAGCCAATCACTATCTCGCTTCAACCTTGGTCTTCTCTGATAAAATATCCACAAAAAAAAAATCAAGGCCTGAAACCACACGACGGCCATCTCACAGAGGGAACGATTTCCTGAAAACCAGTCACAATTACTATTCAGAAATGGCGAAGACACCTGCTGCTAGCCTGTAATGGCAACAACGCCGACGCTTGTTTCGGCCGGTTTTGCCTCTTCCAAGGAGTTACGACCAAGTCCATCCCAGCTCGCAAGCAAGGGCGCTGGAGGAAGCCGCAAGACAACCCAGTGGACAAGGGGTAAAGGCGTGAGGCGTTTTGATGGCGGGACTTCCGTATCGTGTGTGCCGTGGGACTTGGGGCCGTCTCTGTAACGAGGGAGCACCTGAGCAGGGGATTCGAGAAGAGTTTGTACTACTGGAAACAATGACGCCCCCGTTCTAGCTGCGTTCTTCCCCGACCCCGGCGATCTCCCGCTGTCTTCCCCACTGGACTTGGACCTGCTTTCCCCCTTCCCCAATTCTCTTCAAGCGATCAGGGTCCTAAACACATGGTCAAGATGTTGATTCCTTTTTCGTGTCTAAGAGTGTAGATCCGAGAGTCTAGCGTGTCGGGTGCGAGATTGGTGCAAGTTCCAATGTTTATACCTTCCGATCCGATCGCCGAAATCAAGGATGACGAGGTGGCCATCTGCCCTTTGTTGATGCGGTCCTTCTGCTCTAGGGCAGCGTCGGTCGGTGATGAGGGCAGAGGCGTGGAAGCTGCGGCGACGTTGTCGATCTTTCGGTGACGGTGGTCGTCGTGGCGGTGACAGCGGTGGAGCTTCCCGTCGGCACAGCGCCTCCTCGTAGATCGGGTTTAGGGTTTGTCGGTGGGTTGTGGTGGTACGGACTAACCTCGGTGTGCGTACCAGCCGGCTCTCACCTTTATTTATTGTGGCGCTGATGACAGGGACCCACCAGCCATATTCGGCTGAGCGCCCCCGTTTAGGGCGCGTAGGTCAAGGCCCATTAGGCCGTTGGACCAAAATGGTGGAGATCAATTTCTAACATTCTCCCCTTTGATCTCACCTTATATTTTTCTCTTTAAATACTTTTAACTTTACTCATTTCATTACAGATTAATGCATAGAACTGTCTCATCGTCACGATCAATCGCCGATAAATTCAACAGCTACAATACACTTTTCTGTTCTGAAATAGTTACTACACTTTTGAGCCATCTTTTAGTTTAGAAATCACAGGCTTTTCCTTAAACCCATGCCGACAACATGTTCAATGAATACTTTGGGTGGTAAGCCTTTAGTAAGCGGATCCGCTAACATCTTTACGGTACTTATATGCTCAAGACTTATGATTTGATCTCGAACTTTATCTTTCACAACATAGTACTTTATGTCAATGTGTTTGGCAGCACCACTTGACTTATTGTTGTGTGCATATGTTACTGCGGGTTCATTATCACAGTACAACTTAAGTGGTCTATAGATGTGTGACATCCCAAATTTTAGAACAAGTTTAAAAATGCGAAATTCAAATTTTTTTTCTAACTTTCACCCTAACATTTTCCTTCTTCTTCTCTTTCCCTTACCATCTCAAAAGGTGAGAACCTCACTAAATTAAAACTTATCTAAATTGAAGATTTCAAAATATTAAAATTTGAAGTGTGACAAGTGATTGAGCCCTTTTTGTTTTTCTTTTCTTTACCGTTTGTTTTCTTGCGTTCTTAATCCCATTCCTTGAATCCTAAATCCAACCAATTTCTTAGAATCTCAAAATCCCTTCAACTCATTTGAGATCAATTCAAATCCAATTTTCAAATTTCCAAATTGGGCCACTCTTTTCCTTTTCTCCTCTCCCTAGCCCAGCCGCAGCCTGCTTCCTCTCGCATTTGGCCCAGGAGCACTGGCCCACGCGCAAGGCCCAACACTGCACGTTCTCCTCCTTCCTCTGCCCGCGCCGCTTGAGACGGACGCCGGCCACGCGCCTTGCCACGCGCTGCTCGCATCCAGCCACTCACGCCGCTAGCCTCTCCACGCGTCTGCTTCACCCTCGCATCGAAATCGATCTCTGGTCTTGCCTCGTTCCTTTTCGGCCGCCCCAGCTCCTAGCACCGGCCATCGTCGCGTCGCCCTTCACCGGCGATGGCCCCATGCAGCGTGCCCCGGCTCCCTTGAGCCCATGGCGAGGACCACTGCTCAGCCCCCTCCCTGCTGCGCCCAATCTCGATCCCCAGCCGCCCGTGCTGCGCTCCGACGCCACGTGCTGATGCTGTCTGCCGACATCCCTCTGTCGCCGGCGCTGTGCAGCCCCTTCCGGACGCAACCGGGGATGCAGGGAGGTCCAGCGCGCCGCTCCATCCCTCCTGCACCTGAAACCGAGCCGCCTCTGCCTGCCTTGCGAGTTGGCGCCATTCGTAGTCGCCGCGCTCTGCCTCTGCCCGGCTATCCGCTCTGGCGCGTCGTCTCTGCTTCGTGGCCGGCGGCCCTACGTGTGACTCCGAGAAGGTTGACCCCGCAGAGCTGCCCCTCACCGGCCCTCTTGAGCCATGAGAAGCTCCATCACGCAGCTCATGTGCCCCTCGATCCAAGCCCCAATCTTTTCCGACGTCGTTCGCCTGTGTTGCCATGCGCCTGTGTTGCCATGCCCCAATCTCGGGCAGGTCCACGGCAACTTTCTCCCGCTCCCCCGGCCGAGTCTCGAGCCCCCGACACCGCTGCCGGCCAGGCGCCGTGTGCCGGTGCCGCGCGCGGACCCTGCCCGTCGGCAGGGCGCTGCCGCGCCTCCTTGGCCCGATGGACCCCACAGGGAGCTTTCTTGCACCGCCCTTGTGCTTCACCGCATGGGGCCCAGGGCCCTCTGGCTGGCCTGCCGCCTGGACGCCGGTGAGGTCCACGGCGACGGCGTGGACCGGCCCCCTGCCACGGTCCACCGCGTCCTAGACAGGGGAGCCGATGGTAAAAACTCCTTTGCAGAAAAGCCCTCATGTTTCTTTGATATCAAGGTTTAACTCAAGTCCCTGCTGGTCCTTCAATTATTCCAGATTAGTCCCTACCATTATACACGGAGGACCTTGAACTTTTCAATGTCCACCGAGCGGTGAACAGGGCCACAGCTTCAACCCAGCCGCATGGTAAAGCCTTTTACAGAAAGGTTCCCCTGATCTCTTGTTTTATTACAAAATAACCCTATTCCTATATACAGCAAGACCCTTGTTCATCTTTGGTATTACAGAAACACCCATTCCGACACACACACCTTGAGGGTCGGACACGGTACTCAGCACGTGTCCCTGACACGGTAGCCGGCTGATCCGTTCATATGTGTCCTAGAGCCCGAAAACGGTCACTTTCCTGTGACCCCGAATCAAGCATGGACACAGTCACGATCCCGTGACCTCGAGCCGGGTCACCACTGGCCTCGAAGCTCGTGTCCACGAACTTGGACACGGTCACGCTTCCGTGACCCCCAGTCGGGTCACTATCGGACTCGGAGCACGTGTTCACAGACACGTGTCCACGTGTCCACGGACACGATCACAGTTCTCCCGTGTCCACGTGTCCATAGACACGTCACAGTTTTCCAGTGTCCCCGGACACGTCACGATTTCACGTGTCCACGGACACGTCACGATTTCACGTGTCCACGAATCCCCGAACTTTCACAAAACCCCGAACTTCCACTCTCACGTGTCCACGAATCCCCGAACTTCCACAAAACCACGAACTTCCACTGTCACGTGTCCACGAATCCCCGAACTTCCACAAAACCACGAACTTTCACCCTCACGTGTCCACGAATCCCCAAACTTCCACGAAACCACGAACTTTCACTCTCATGTGTTCAAGAATCCCCGAACTTTCACAAAACCCCGAACTTCCACTCTCACGTGTCCACGAATCCCCGAACTCCCACAAAACCCCGAACTTCGACTCTCACGTGTCCACGAATCCCCGAACTCCCACAAAACCCCGAACTTTCACTCTCACGTGTCCACGAATCACCGAACTTCCACAAAACCACGAACTTTCACTCTCACGTGTCCACGAATCCCCGAACTTCCACAAAACCCCGAACTTTCACTCTCACGTGTCCACGAATCCCCGAATTTCCATAAAACCCCAAACTTTCACCCGCACGTGTCCACAAATCCCCGAACTTCCACAAAACCCCGAACTTTCACCCTAACGTGTCCACGAATCCCGAACTTCCACAAAACCCCGAACATTCACTCTCACGTGTCCACGAATCCCCGAACTTCCAAAAAACCCCAAACTTTCACTTTCACGTGTCCACGGACACGTCACAGTCCATGTGTCCTCGGACAGGGTCACAGTCCACGTGTCCCCGGACACGATCACGGCTCACATGTTCACGTGTCCACGAACACGTCACAGAACTCTGTGTCCATGGAGAAATCCCCGATTCTGGACACCCGTGTGTCCAGGGGCCGTGGACACAGGCCGAACCGCGTGTCCACATGATTTTTCTCGATTCTGGACACGCAGGTGTCCAGAGGCCGTGGACACAGGGCAAGCCAAGTGTCCACACAGCCTTTGCCAGTTTCCGGTCACAGACCAGCTGACAACATCACCACGAAGTTTGTCCCCTGTTTCACGCCTGCACACACACACCCGACAGCTGTGGACACATGCCGGGTAGCGTGTCCACGGGGGAGTTTTTCTGTTTTCCATCGTGAAGACCTTGTTCGTCTCACCACCGCCACCTCTCAACTCCGTTTTCAGTGAGTTTGACACCGTTGGAACCGTTGTCTCGAGCTCCACCACATCGAATCATCCAAACCTCAGCCAACATCCGATCTTGCTGGTTTGTTTTAATAGTAAGTCCTTCGCTGAGTTTAATCGTTGTTCGTTCTTTTGGTTTTAACTTTGTTAGTGCGAGTCTTTAGTTATGATGCATTCTAAGCATAGATTTATACTAACTAAGGCACGCCACAGCATAGCATAACCTCATTATTTGGCACACCTTAGTATGCATACCCATGTTAGCACTAAGTAATCTAGTCTAAGGTTAGAATCATACGATTAGTAGTTAAATACAGATAGCTAAATATTAGAAAGTAAGTGATTACTTAGATAGCAGCCATAAGCAACCTGCCATGCAGTCACCCGTGTAATGGCACCTTTTAGCGCTTGTGCCACTTGTTAGTTTTAGCATTTTAATTATATAAAATAAGTTAGGTAATTAACCATTAAGCACCTAAAGTAGTACATTCATATAGGTATAAACTAAATAATTAAAAGTAGCAATATGCCCATCACCACATCATAGTTAATGCCATTTATTTAGTGTAGGAGTTCAACTGTATAGTAGAATCAAGAAATATTCACTAGAAAGCCCGTGCAATATATTGGCATACACTAGTGCACGTGCCACCTATTAGCACAAACGATATAATTATTTAGTTAATAGCTCTAAATTAAGGTATGCACAAAATGACATAAGCTACACACCGCGTTTCCGCTCGTACTAGCGAGAATGCATGTTAACCCTTCCCTGAACCTCACTTTAAGTCAATAGGCACCGCAACATACATGACTTGCCCTAAGTTTTCCTCGCGGTGTTATCTGGTTCTTAGTTGGAGTTCTTTGGATTTTATCGCTCTTTCTTAAGTTTTGTTTCTTTCGCAGTAGTCTTATTAGGCTTTTCCTTCGCGTAGATAACGTTGAGTGTAAGGAAGAGTCAAGTCTCAAGAGGAACCAGAAGGTCTACGTATGAAGAGAAGCTCGTAGATTAGGCGCGAAACCAGAGATTGAAGATTGAGATCTTGAAGAAGAAGCCTCCAACCTCAAGCTTGAAGATTAAGGAGTTTGCAGGCAAGCTCTAACCTCATATTGGAACCTATAATTTGCTAATGCTCCTATAGTGCCTATTTATTCTGCTATGCATGATATTTTGGTTTGAAACATTGTGTTAGTCATAATCCTACTTGTTCTTAGGTATTTATATTATGTCAGTAACTTGCTGTGTAGATATGAATACCTTCCTTGAAAACCATTGACGAAGTGTCCTTGATAGCCATAGAGATTCCGTTCCTAGATAGTTTTACGGTACGGATATTACCTTGTAATAGATCTGCTTAGGACCCCATTTACGGTGCTTCGCACCTCCGCACCATATACCATTAATTTGCAAAATGAGTTGAAAAATTTTGGTAGTGTGAGTACAAATAAAAGGGGGCGGGATTAGAACAACTGGTGCTAGGTGAAGAGGGGATGTTTCTGGCCGTGGGGTGGGGCTCACCGGAGGTGATGGTGATAGGTGTGTAGGCTTCGCTATGGTCCACCTGCCGTGGACGAGACCTCCACCCCTGCCATATAAGGACCGATTCATTAGCCCTCGACTTGGTAATTCCCGTGCAACCACAGAACCTGTACATTTTGGGCAGGACTTATTCCCTCTACGTATTCTTTCCACATCGAACCACTGGGGGGTCGGTAGTGAAGACATAAGGGAACAGGAGAAGGGCGTGAGATGACTCGCTGCCTGGCCTTCGACGGTAATTGCCCGTGTTACGGGAATGTAAGCCCGCGGATATAGCCCCTGGTTTGGTAATACCCGGGATTGGAGGGGACCAGGAAAAGGGGTGAATGCGGTGGATATTCACGACCTGGCTCCGGGAATGTACCGACGCGTCATCGACGGCCTAGGAAACCCCGAGGGATGGCCCCTGTTTGCACCTTGGGTGGAATCTGTGGAAAACTGCGTAGATGTGGGATAAGTGTTATGCAACTCTAATGATCAGGAGTAGCATAACCTGTGGGTACAGTGTACAATCTCTGCAGAGTTACAAATCCTTTCGGATAGGCCGTTGTCACGGTATTGACATGCTACTGTTCGGGCGCCCTACGATTAGATCTTCTATACTGCCTTGATGTTTGAGTGGGTGTAGCTACCCGTGTTTTGAAAAGTGTCTGGAGGGGATAGTGGAGGCCCTTCCAATTAAAACTTAGGAACTGGCGAGAACGGTTTATACTCCCCTAGGTCTAACTTATTAAAATATGGATAATAAATGATTTCACTCCCTTTTGAAAATCTTCTGTAGTGAACCTTGCATAAAACTGGCTTTTTGGCAACATGGACCTTGCTGCCTCAGCCTTGCTACAACCACTGTGCATCTATAGTTATACCTTTGCTTAGTGTTAGAGCTTGCTGAGTACCTTATGTACTCACCCGCCTGCATTTGTAGTTTTAGACAGTGAGGATCATGTAGGTGATGTGCTGGTTTTGTTCTTCTTCCCAAGTCTGCTTGTGGATTTGGGCCCTGATGTTTCGTTGCCTGCTTTGCTTTTAGTTGATCAGCCGGTGTAGGATTGTAGAGATTCTCACGGTGTTGCCACTAAAAGTCCTGTCTCAGGTTAGTTTTTCTTTTAGAAGTATGCATTTGATATACATTCTGTTGTGTTGTGCGTATCAGCTACTGATCCAAGGACTTATACGTGTATCACAGTACATTCCAGAAACGGGGTGTGCGACAAGATGTCGTCAACCACTTTTAAACCGGGTATGAACTTTTTAAGCCAGTTCACCTGCCCCGTAGCCTCATAACATGCTACAAACTCAGCATACATTGTGGACGATGCAGTGGCCGTTTGCCTTGAGCTTTTCCACGAAATAGCTCCTCCAGTGAGAGTAAACACATATCCGGATGTTGACTTTCTATCATCTCCCGCATAATCAGAATCTGTGTACCTCACTATATGGAGTGAATCTGATTTTCTGTATGTCATCATGAGGCCTTTTGTTCCTTGCAAATAACGCAAGACTTTCTTTACCAATTTCTAATGTTCTATTCCATGATTGCTCTGAAATTTGCCAAGTAATCCGGTAACAAATGCCAAGTCAGAGCATGTACACACTTGAGTATACTGCAAACTTTCGACAGCTGAAGCATATGGAGCCGATTTCTTTTGATCGATCTCATCTGGGTCCTGGGGCATTGAAAATCCACATATCTGTCGTCCTTGACTATAGGTGCAGGAGAAGGACTACATTTATGCATACTAAATTTCTTTAAGACTTTCTCTATGTATGCTTTTTGTGACAGTCCCAATAGCTATTTGTTTCTATCACGGTGAATTTCGATTCCTAGAACGAATGAAGCTTCACCAAGATCTTTCATATTAAGGTTTGAGGACAAAATCTTCTTTCTCTCCAGTAGTAGACTGACGTCACTACTAGCAAGTAAGATATCATCCACATAGAGAATTAGAAAGATAAACTTTCCATCTTTAAACTTTGAGTAAACACAGTTGTCCTCTATATTTTTTTAAACCCAAATTTCTTTATCGTACTATCAACTTCAAGTACCACTGTCTTGAAGCTTGTTTTAACCCATAAATCGATTTCTTTAGGCGACATCCCATTCTTTCATTTTCTTCGACGACAAAACCTTTCGATTGTGCCATGTAAACATTTTTCTCCAAATCCCCATTGAGGAATGCTGTCTTTACATCTATCTGATGTAACTCTAAATAATAGTGAGCCACTAGTGCCATTATGATTCTGAAAGAATCCTTACATGAGACTGAAGAAAAGGTCTCATTATAATTAATCCCTTCTCTTTACATAAAGCCTTTTGCCACGAGTCGTGCTTTATATCTTTCTATATTCCCTTGGGAGTCGAGTTTTGACTTGTAGACCTATTTACAGCCTACTGTTTTGGCTCCTTTAGGAATAATTTTTAAGTCCCAGACTTTATTTGTCTTCATGGACCTCATTTCCTCTTCTATGGCCTCAAGTCACTTTGAAGAGTTTTCGCTTCTCATGGCTTCTTCAAATGAGGTGGGATCATCCTCCATTTAAAATTTCTCTGTACGATAAATCTGATAATCATCAGAAATAGCTGATCTTCTTACTCTTTGAGACCTTCTTCGGGCCTTCTCATTTTGTACATTTTCTGTTGGAGGCTGTTGTTGCTCCCCCTCATCCGTGCCAATAGGTTCTATAGGATCCTGAAAAACAGGTTTCTCATTCTCATTCATTATTGTCACAGAAGGAACAATAACAGGTGCTTGCACCATAGTATCTAGCACTTTCGGTGCAGTGACAGCAGGTAGTGTAAAGAATGGCTCTTGATTCATCAGAGTAGGCGCGTATGCCCGCTTCTCTTCAAGGTCAATCTCTCGAACTACCATGGTCCCCCTCATCATCTCATCCTCTAAGAAGACAGCGTGTCTCGTTTCTATAAACTTTGTATATCTATCTGGACAGTAGAAACAAAAACCTTTCGACTTTTCTAGGTAACGAATAAAATGGCAACTCACTGTTTTAGAATCTAGTTTCCCAAGATTTGGGTTAAATACTTTTGCCTCAGCAGGACTCCCCTACACACGTAGATGGTTTAGTGAGGGAATTGTACCTGTCCACAACTCATACGGTGTTTTCGACACTGATTTACTGGGTACTCTGTTGAGAATATGAATGGTGGTTTTTAACGCCTCCATCCATAAACTCAGTGGCAATGTAGAATAGCTCGTCATACTTCGCACCATATCCATTAGAGTACGGTTACGTCTTTCAGCTACTCTATTTTGCTGAGGTTCGCCCGGTGTAGAATACTAGGCCACTATTCTATTTTTCTGTAGAAACCTTGCAAAAGGTCCAGGAACTTGTCCATACGGGGTATGCCGACCGTAGTACTCCCTCCACGATCGGATCGGACTATCTTAATTTTTAAGTCGTGTTGATTTTCAACTTCAGTCTTAAATATCTTAAATTTATCCAAGGCTTTATTTCTTTCTTTGATTGGATAAATATAGCCATATCGGGAGTAATCATCCGTGAATGTTATAAACGAGTCATAACCATCTACACTTTTCACAGGAAAGGGACTACAAATATCTATGTGAATAATTTGTAGAACACCTGTGCTTCTTTTTGCATCTTTCTTAATTTTTTTTACATATTTTCCTTTGATGCATTCTCTGCATTGTTCTATGTCTAAGAACTCTAGTGGAGGAAGAATATCATTCTTAACTAGTCTTTCTATTCTCTCCTTCGAAATATGGGCTAAACGACAGTGCAATAATTTTGACGACGCATCTAGAGTTCTTTTTTGTTTTCTGTTTACACTGGTAGACGAGGATTCATTTACTTTCTCGCACACAACATTCCCATTATCGCATACAACATTCACATCATCACGTAATAACAACAAATAAAGCTCATTTTGTAAGATGGCAAGACCAACACATTCTTTATTAAACATTATTTCACACTTGCCATTTCCAAAATGACAATCATAACCATCATTGTCCAAACATAAAACACTAATTAAATTCCTCTATAAAGAGGGTACATAAAGAACATCTCTAAGTAAAAGAGTAAAGCCATCAGCTAGCTCTAATGAAAGATCGCCAACGGCTTCAACTTCAGCTTGGACTCCATTTGCAACTTTAATGCATCTTTCTCTTCTTTGCGTAGTCCTCGTCGAACGGAATCCCTGTAAAGAATTAGCAACATGAACAGTTGCTTCAGAGTCAATCCACCAAGTAGATTTCGAATATTGCACATACAGAGATTCGTTTATAAAGGTAATAATGTTCTCACCTTTCTTTGCCATGATCATCTTTAAATAGGAGGGACAATCCTTCTTGTAGTGTCCCGTCTTCTTGCAGCGAAGACACTGGTCCTTGTCTACTGCAAATTTGTTCTGTTGAGGCTGATGGACAGGGGCTTTTCCCTTGTTCTTCGAGGAGTGACTGTTGAAATTCTTTCTTTTATTGTCCTTCACATAGTTGATAGAATCATCATGTGAAGCTTTAATTTTGTCCTCCTCTTGCACGCACATAGCTATACACTTTTTCAAGTCCCATGTCTCGGGTTACATGTTGTAGTTGACAACGAAGGTGTCAAAGTCTTTTGGCAAAGAAGCAAAAATCAGATGGATAAAGAGCTCATCTTTGAGACCCAGATCCATTGGTTTGAGCTTGGATGCCATGTTGCTCATTCTTAGTATGTGCTCTCTTATGCCACCGTTAGCACTAGAGTACTTTTCTGTCACAAGCTGCTTAATCACTTGTGTAGCATATGTCTTTGAAGAGCCAGTAAACTAACTCTTTATTCTTTCAAGGTACTTTGTGACGGTGTCACACTCTGAGATTGAGCCCACAATTGCAGGCTCAATCGTATTCTTTATCACAGCTATACATTTTTTGTTGACTGTGGTCCATTTTCTATGCTCAAGGTCATAGTACATCTTTATGGGAGCAAAATCCTTCTGTCTAGTCTGCCAAGTAGCATCAGTCTCATCATCTTTCCTCACTAGCGGTTCAGGCTCAGTGAGGCGTGCTGTGGTGAGAACCCAGTCCACCTCAGCCAAGATAAATGCTAGATCTATCTTTTTCTTCCACTCTCCATAGTTGTCACCTTTGAGAGTGGGGATCTCTTTAATACAACTCATCAAGTTGTATCTGCCTGAAAATAAATCAAATAAAGTGAGAACATAATAACAATAAAATTATATGCCTTATTTTCAACGTTGGTCAAAAATACGACACATAATTTTATCTTATACATTAAATCTATATCATTGTTGGCAGAAATAGAAATAATGCATAAAATATCAATTACAAAAATTATAATACTATTATTATCAACGTTGGTCAGAAAATAACAATATCATAATTATTTAAAATTTATTACTAATTTTTCAAAATTAAATTCTCCCGTTGGTTCGAATTTAATAATGAAAATAATATCTTTAAGTACGCAGCGGAAATAAAATTTCTGTAATTTTTCAGAAGCGTCTATTTGATTTTTCTATTCTGTCAAAATTATCTCGTTGGTTCAAATTTTGACAGATTTAATTAGGCCAAAAATTAGCCAAATCAATCAATTAAAATAGCTTCTGAAATAAAAATGGAAAATTCCTCTAAAATTTTGGGCCTATTTCAATTTTCGGCCCACTGTGAACAGTGACGCGCGTGGCCCACTGGAACCGCTGCCCAGCACGCATGCGCGCGCGGCCTCTCTTGCGTGAGCCGGCCCAGCACGAGCCGGCCCTGCCGCGCGGCCCAGCAAGCCTTTTTTTCTTTTTTTCTCTCTTTTTCTTTCGACCCACTCGACCTACCGCGCGCTGAATATAAAGGGCAACAGCCCCCCGTCGGCAGCGCCGTACTAACCCTAATATTTACCCCGTCCCAGCTGCACTTGTCGGGAGGCTGG
>BCLF01000110.1:397274-435092 GCA_001602275.1 Zoysia japonica | reverse complement strand
GCCTCGTGTGCCGCGCTCCACCGCGTGGCCACGTGTCCTTGCGCCGGCCGTGCGCCGAGCGCCGAGGGGGGGGGGCGCGAGTCGTGCGGTTTCTCCCCCCTCTCTTTTTTTTAATTGATCTTTCGCAGAGCTCGATGGACTCCGCCACAGTGAAGTCCGGCCGCTTACGCCGCGGGCTACATGTTTTTCGTTTTTCTCTTTTCTGTAATGTGCTCGCGGGTAGGGTTCCGGCGAGCTCTTTCTATGACTCGTCGGGATCCACCCTTAGTGCTGGCTCTGATACCATTGTCAATTCATTTTTCGTGTCCAGAGTGTAAATCCGAGAGTCTAACGTGTCGGGTGCGAGATTGGTGCATGTTACAGTGTTTATACCTTTCGATCCGGTCGTGACGAGGTGGCCGTCTGCCCCTTGTTGATGTGGTCCTTCTACTCTAGGGCAGCGTCTGTCGGTGATGAGGGCAGAGGCGTGGAAGCCGCCGCGACGTCGTCAATCTTCCGACGACGGTGGTCGTGCGGTGACGACGGTGGAGCTTCCCATCGGCACAGCGCCCCCTCGTAGCTCGAGTTTAGAGTTTGTCGGTAGGTTGTGGCGGTACGGACTAACCTCGGTGTGCGTACCAACCGGCTCTCAACTCTATTTATTGTGGCGCTGGCGACAGAGGCCTACCAGTCATATTAGACTGGGCGCCGCTGATCAGAGCGCGTAGGTCAAGGCCCATTAGATGGTTGGACAAAAATGGTGGATATCAATTTCTGACGCAAGAAAATTACCGAAAACATCGACGATCCATGCTGTTGCAGAGGTGATACGCAACGATCGATCGCCCTAGGTTCGGTCAAGTATAACCATTACTCCTATTTAGCTCCTTTCCCAATGTAATGGCGAATTGGCGATGCATCTCGCCATCCTAACCTTGAATTTTCGCCGATATAAAAATTCACATGTCTTGTGCTGTCACGTCTCCATCAGATAATGGTCAGCTCATCAGCGATAGTATTGGAGACAGCGAGAGGGTGTGCCGTGATTATCGACATGATCTTGGAAATGTCGACCGCCGACGCATGCTGTTGCAGACAGCGACGACTCTGACCGCCCGGCCACGGCAGATGCACACTAGAAGCAGCAACCAGATTATATATACGCGGATAAACTAGATAATTAAGCTTGTGGGGCTACTTTCGTGGTAACGATTATTATAGCATCGTGTATTTTTATCTCTACCACACAGTTAAAATACATAAATGATTATGTATAATATAATGATCCCTAATTAGTTTTGTATTAATTTTGTAGGGACACGCCGGTTTGGTTGGCTTCTAATCTTGCTACGCTGAAAATTAGTTCAGTGCGACTTCCCACAAAAAATATAACTAAGTAAATTTGAAACCATAAGTGTGGTAAATTTTAGTTAAAAAATCATAATATGACATCTGGATGAAGTGCTACGAGAGTGTTATACTAGCTACTAGTCTTTTACAAATAATTTAAATTGTATAAATTATTTTTAGAATAATCAGAATCCCCACCTCGAGTGACGCGACGCAGAGCACTGAGCCTAGTCCACGGCAAGTCCACGACGTCGCCTTGGTCTAGGGAATCACTGCTCTGCCGGTCTGCGTCTTCCCGCCGCAAATAAAAAATCCAAAGCTGGAAGCAGCGGGAACGGTGACGAACAGCGCGATGCGCATTCGAAGCCGCTGCCAAATTAGGAGTCAAGGGGCGCAAAGTCCATGATTCGGCGGCGGTTGGTGCAGGGAAGCATCGCACTGCTAAACGTCTGCGCCTTGGCATCACAAATCAAGAGCCCAGAGGGTGAAGCAGCCAGAACAGCATCCGTGGCGACGCCCGACGCACGCTGTTGCAGACAGCGACGACTCTGATCGGCGACGGCAGATGCACGCTAGAAGTAGCAACAAGATTATATATGCGGACAGGACGGACTTTTTTATATTTTGTACTAGTACTCATAAATTACAAATGGTAATTTTTTTACCACTTAAAACTTTTCACCACCTATAATTATACTGAATAATCTTTTCTAACAAACAATTTTAACAGAAAAAATAGAATGTGCACATAAATTTACTTAAGTGATTTTTATGAATAATTCAAAGTATAAATAATTTTTTGAATAATCATAAATCAAAGAGGCTAATGTAACACTTCGTGTTTACGAATAATAAAGTGCTCCTATCGAATTCGGAATTCCCAAAAATCCGAGCCCAAAAGTGCAAAAATAATTCTAGTGGCATTTCCAGTTTCAAAGCAAAAATTCAGAGTTCCAAATGTAGTTCAAACTTTTTCAGTGAAAATTTGTGAGCCAAAAAATTTCTTTTGAAGGATATTGTGAAGCCTTGAATTTTTTTGAAATTTTTGGGAAATTTTGCTTGAGGTCTAAACGTCCCAAATAATTTATTTTCCTTTAAAAGCTAAACTGTCTTACAAATTAAATATCATTTTTTTATTTTGATTTTGAACTTATGCTCAAATTAAAAGTTGTTCCGTTTCAAAAGATCTACCAGCCTACCAAATTTCAGAATTTTTGGAGCTCAGAAATGGTGCATTTCGGGTCAAAAACAGGAAGGTGCACTGAAAATCCGAGAAAATTCCGGAAAAAGAAAAAAACCGTGGGCCCCACCTGTCAGCCCACCCTCTCTCTTTCTTTCTCCTCTCCAACCGCGCGCGTCCAGCGCGGTCCCCACGTGCCTGTGCCTCGCGCTCCTCCTCGCTGCATGCACGCCACGTCGCTCTTCAATGTGTCCTGGCCGAATTATATTGCGTCGCAAATTTCCCTATCGGATTCCTCCTTCTCTCTCCCTCACTCGTCACTGCCTCTTGGTCGCCACAGGGACAGCCGCCATTGCCAGGCGACCTCGAGCTCCACCGGCCGAGCCACCCCCGAGCCAGCTGTAACATCCCAGTCCCGGAATACGGCTCCAGACCTCGCACGTCGTGCAGGTCCCACCTCGTAAAATAACTGCTTACGCTTTCGTCCTCGCTTCGCGTAAAAGGGTTAACCCGAATTATTCCACATTCCACGAGCAGGTATTTAAATTGGTCTCCACCCTTCTCAACTTCTATGGCAGTACTAAACTCATACTAGCCACTATGGGCCTTTTTCTCACTCGGGCCGGGATATCACATTCTCTCCCCTTAAGACTCAACATCCTCGTTGAAGAGTGGACCAATTTACCCTTTCGAGATAGATGTATCCAGGATCTCCTCTCTTGGCCACGTCTGTACGCCCAGTGCCGGTATACGTGTCATGCCGTGTCCACGTTGGGCCCACGCGCCATGCACACCGTACCCGCGCCCCTGGCACGTACACGCCTGTGAAACCGCGAGAGTCGGCTCTGATACCACTTCTGTCACACCCGGTTTTATGGCTAAAACTGAATGACTCTTTATGTATGTCCAGGAATAAGTTTCATACATAAAGTGACTTCATAAATGGTAAAACAGAACAATGTCTCGAATAACTAACTATTACAAAAATAAACTAAGAGTCTTATTAAATTGCAAACCAAACAGCGAAAACGAAAGTTTTTGGGCTCCACAGGCAGTTGACCGAATAGCTCGCCTAGACGTCGGCTCCAGAGTCTTCAAAGTTCTCCCTCTACTGTGCCGCAATTATAAAGGCAAGGTTGAGTACAGGATGTACTCAGCAAGTGTGGGAAGCATATGACATGTGGCAATTATCAAGGAACAAGCAATATAAGTTTTAATTGCATAAAAGCACCTATTAGAGACACAAAATTTCTATTAAGCACCTAATTACTAAGTGAAAGATACCGTACCTATGAACAGTAAAATAAGTAACAGAATTAAATTACAATCTCCCACTGTGATTCACCAAACCAAGCCAATACCAATACTAATTCCTGCTAATCATGTGAGGGTCCATGCAATGCTCGTGACCGTGAGCACGGCTGTCATGACAGTTTTACACTCTGCAGAGGTTATACAAATTTCCCCACGAGTAGTGATTTCGTCTCCTGTTGCCAGGTAACTAAAAAGAATCTCCATTATGCCTGTGCCGTCGCACTCGCACACTTCCTTTGGTGTGAAGGCCAAGAGATCACTACAAGGCTTTTTTATAACTTCCGTCAGCTTGTACGTGCCCACTAAAGTTTCACCCGTCGGGCACTAACCGGAACCCGAGAGGCCCCCTCTTGTGCCGAATGGTTCCTCCCTTCCCCACACATCTCGCTCCAGCCGGATCCAGGCGTAACCCGCTTTCTCCGCTTCACCAGCTGGCACGCACAGAACTGCATTTCATCACTTACTACGCTAGGCCGCGCCCACTCTTGGCATCATGGCTGTACGGAAACACATGGGTGGTTGCTCCACGAACCGGTCCTTAGATTTGTGAAGATAATTTGCCAAGGAATAGTGCCAGTAACCCTGCACACAGTCCTACACCAACCATATCGCTCAAATCATCACTATCCAAGTTGCTATTAATTTTTCCATTAATCCTCGTGAAGCATGTATAATGATCAATTTAAATACACCCAACCCAACAATAGCAATCTAAGCATGTGATCTACCCAACAGTAAAGTAAACTAAGGCGACAAGGCATAATGTGGAAAACTAAGAATTTCTACTAATAGGTACGCAGTCAATTTGACACAAGCATGCAATCTACAACACAGATATTTTGAAAGTTAGGCACAAGATGCTCAAGGACACTTGCCTTGCTGCTCTTGGGAGTAAAAGTCGGCGGTCTCGAACTCTTGTTGCTGGAAGTCTGAGAAGGCTGGGCCTCCGTAGTGGTAGCCCCGTCTATGTCGGTTAAGGACTGATTCGACTGTGGCCCTGTTGAGCAAGTTTGAACGTATCGAATACATACTGAAGACATGAAACCCAGGAAAGTGATGTAGCAAAACACCGTAGTAGTTGGACGACTCCCACCTCTCTTTTAGCGGTGGCGGAGGAGAGCCTTGTGTCTAACCATGGATATGTCCTATGTGGTGATCACATAGAGGACCCTGTGCTCGAGAGAGGTGCACCTGTTCGGACCGGCCCTATGGGTTGAGCGAAAGGTGGCCACGTGCGGCTTCCGAGAAGCGCGTAAATCGATTATAATCCCTGTCCTTTATAGTAACGAGTACCGCTTGTTCGCTGTGTCATGTCGTAGTAATAACTAAACTTAATTAACTTTATAAATTGTTGGTGTAGTTTATAGAAAATGGCTTGGTAACCATGTCTGCTATAGTTTCTAGTGCAAATTAAATTTATATTTCGTGAACTTAACTTATCGCTAAAAGTTGAAAGTAAAGATCCACGGTTAAAGCTATGTTTTATGCAAATGGTCATCACTATGAGTCAGCCCTTCATGCATAGGAGTCGGTTGTCGTTAGACATTTTGACAGGTAAGACTTGCTAAGTAATTAATACTCATAGTATGTTATTTTCTTCAATTACGAGGAGTAAAATATGTCTTTAAGATAAGATATGTTTCATAGTAAAAAATCGTCGTATCTCTTCTGTATCACTTTCACTATGTTTTAAACTTATCTCTCTTAACACTACTTGAACTCTATTATAAAACGTAAATCAACCTTTTATTTTATATTATCACTTTAAATATTGTTATTTAATATCATTTGAAATCGATCCTGACGAGCCGTCCCAGTGTTAGGCCGTTCTGCCACATCTAACAGTCAGGCGACGAAATACTCCTTGCTAAAAGTCGACGCAAAGTCCATGACGGTGGTGATTGGTACAGGGAAGTATCGCACTGCTGGTCTGCACCTCGTCACAAATCCAGCGTCCAGAGGGTGAAGCAGCCAGAACGGCATCCATGTCGCCGCACACTATGTCGTGCTGCTTGAGCATCGTCGTCCTCATCGCTTTATCCGCAAGCCTACGCACAAGAGCAGATATCATCCCGGCATCGTATGACTGCCAATCCGCAGGAGCAGCGCCGTCGCCGCAGCCGGCGGCGTCGTACAACGCCACCGAGAACAGCATGTTCCAGCGCAACCTCGCCGCGCTCTTGGATGCCATCCCTTCTGCCGCCGCCGCCGCCGCCGCAGGCGGCTTCGCCTCCCGCTCGATGGGCGACGGCGGCGACCGCGCCTTCGTCCGCGCCCTCTGCTTCGGCCACGCGCTGGGCAGCTGCCAGGGCTGCCTCATCAACGCCGCGGCGAATATCAAAGGCGAATGTAACTCCCGGCGCGCCGCCGCCTGGTTCGAGGGCTGCTTCCTCAGCTACGCGGACACCAACTCGTCCACCGCCCACGAGGAAGCCTACCGGTCTTACCTTACCAACCGATATTTCGTCTCCGACAAGGTCGCCTTCGAGAGGACCTACGAGGAGCTCGTGAGCCGCCTCGTGGCACGCGCCGTCAACGGCTCGTCGGAGTCGGCGGCGCCGGTGCCCTTGTTTGCGACCGGGCACGAGGTGTTCGACCGTGCCGCCCCGAGCCCAAACGGCACCATGTACGGGCTGGTGCAGTGCATGAGGGACCGGACGGCGGCGGAGTGCAGACGGTGCTTGCAAGACTCGGTGCCAGAGTTTTCCAAGTGCTGCTACGGGAGACAGGGACTGGTGGTGGTCGGCTACAACTGCTATCTCCGCATGGAGATTTACACCTACTATGATCTCGCGCTCGACGCGCCGCCGTCAAGCTTGATTCCGGTTAACGGGGAGAGGCAGGGTGAGCTACCTTTCTTAATGCTCTGACACACAAAGTACTTAGGCCCTGATTGGCTGTTACAGGTTTTTCAATGGTTTTTAAAAACCAGTGTCAAGTAAAACTGTGGTTTAGGGAAAAATGTTATGGCCCACAACCCTATTTGAATACAAAATATTTAGAAGAATACTGCAGTTTTGTAAAATAATTTGGTTTGAAAGTTAAGGAGGTGTTTGGATGTAACAATATAGTTTAGAAACCATGGTATTGATAAAAGTGTAACCATCCAGGAGTTTTAGAAACTTTCCTCCTGACCATTTTTTTCTAAACTATGGTTTCGTTTAACACTGGCTTTCAAAACTATAATTATTTAGAAAAACTGTAACACACAAAACAGGGCTTAGGAGTGGAGTTTTTAAAAGAAATAATTGCACTTTTGTCAATACTATGGTTTATAAAACTTCTACAATATTTCTTACTCGCTAATACGTTTAAAAACCATAGTTTTTTTAACTCAAAAATAATAACAAGGCCTTAATTATATTATGTATAAACGCACTCAGTTAGGATGTCTCTTCTCTTTCTCTCTCTTTTTATCGGCATCTGGTCTTGTCGGACCCATCGAAGCCACTCGGCAATCCAGCATCCTGGCATGACTTTTTGTACATAGACGGCTTTGAGTTGGGCAAAGGACGACGCAATAGCCCATGAAGCAAGCACTATAGCCCATAAAGCAAGGCCCATGAATTGGCTATTTTTATTTTCATTGAATTATTTTAATCTTGAGAACAGTTCATTACTCTGCTATTTTTATACCTTGAATTTTAAAATAGAGTATTAAACTATATAGTCAAAATATGTAAGTAGTGTATTAAAAATAGAGTACTAAACTGCTAGGCCCATGCATGATTAGTGTGCGGGAACAGAGGAATTTCGGATATATGGAGTGCCGAAGTGGTCTCCAAATTTGGTAATAGAGTTAGCCAAGGTTGGGACTTTGTATATTAAGGGAATGGATTAAGCATCTTGTTGGAGGGCTGTTTTGGCTAGTGACACCCCAAATAATGCTTTGGGCTGATTTGTTTAGGGACTTGTTTGAGATGTTCTAAGGAAGCATATGACCTGTAACTCTAGAAGGCATTTTAACAAAATATTAATTAGTAATCCAAAATGTTTATGTTCCAAATTATATCACCCTATATTAATTAGTAGTTACTGAATTATACCAATGCGCGCTATGAATGATTTGTCTCTTTTTATTTTAACCGAGATGCAGGAAACAAAGGACCAGATGTGATTCTTGCAATAGCGCTTCCTGTAGGAACTGTACTTTTTGTTATCAGCATCCTTGTCTTGGTTTTCTTGTACAAGAGGAAAGCGGGGCAGAAGCAAACACCATATGCAGGTACATTGCATAGCCCTTCACATTTGATTCATAGCATTTGATGTTGTATCGTTAGGGCAAGAATATTAGTTTGTTTTTAAAGTCTTTATATAACGTCAATGCTAATTACTAATGTAATACGTTGCTTTTTATTACTCACATGGTTTATATATTCGTCTTAATCATAGCAAAATACCTTTAGAGCTTGTTCGGTTATTCGCTCACCGACAGAGATTTGAGAGGATAGAAGGAATTGAATCCATTGCTCTTTATTTGAAGAATATTTAATCCCCTTCAATCCCATCCAATCCCTAAGTCTCCGTGCAACCGAAAAGGCCCTTGTAGTCTATAATATTAGTATTACCAGAGTCCGTCCATACTGATTGACTTCTTCCTTTCTTTTTCCGTTGGTGGCACTTAATTGATGTTGAGTTACCCTGATTAGGCAGGTCCGACAAAAGTGTATAAATTAGCAAAATAAATATTTCAGTTCCTAAACTAATTAGTAAGAAATACTAGGTACTATTGTTTCAATGTAATATACTAGCTAGTATTTTTGGACCGTAAATGTCCTCTTAAGTAAAAACCTAACTTCATAACATGGAAATTAGTATGATAAAATGTACTATGGCTAAATTTTCACTTGGTAATCTAATACTACGTACTAGACTAGACTATTTAGAACTTTTTTTGATCATGAAACTTGACAGAATGCTGTGACGAGGAGGAGGCCGACATCGGCAATGTTGGCTTAGATCAGATTAATCTACAGTTGTTAAGAGCAGCGACAGACAACTTCTCGGAAGAAAACAAACTTGGAAAGGGCGGCTTTGGAGAAGTCTTTAAGGTATATATTTATTCCCTTCCCTTTTTTTGTTGTTTGATGTTTGAGCAGAAGCGCATGGAATTTTTTTTTTGTATTAGATTACAATTACCTAAGACTTTTGTATTGTATATCACTGTACACTAACAAAACTGGAGAGAAATTAATTGTTGAATTTTTTTTTAAAAAACATTAGATGACGCACAGCCTCCATTCTAAATTTCATAGCATTTGGATGTGGAAATATTCAGTGAAAAGCACCTATTCGGTACAATATTTAAAATGCTGAAACTAGACATAAGTGTAGATGATATGTTGAAAAACATGCACAGAAAATTTCATTTCCAAACTCATATGTGGGCACCCCATTTTTGAGATGCACTGTCCCTGGATCAGCAGCTGATACGCACAACACAACAGAATATATATCAGAAGCATACTTCGAAAAGAAAAACTAACCTGAGACAGGACTTTTAGCGGCAACACCGTGAGGATCTCTACGATCCTACACCGGTCGTTCAACAAAAAGCAGAGCAGGCAGCGAAACATCAAGACCCAAATCCACAAGCAGACTTGGGAAGCAGAACGAAAACTAGCACGTCACCTACACGATCCTCACTGTCTAAAACCATAAATGCAGGCCGGCGAGTACATAAGGTACTCAGCAAGCTCTAACACTAAGCAAAGGTATAACTATAAATGCACATTGGTTGTAGCAAGGATGAGGCAGCAGGGTCCATGTTGCAAAAAGCCAGTTTTATGTAAGGTTCATTACAGAAGATTTTCAAAAGGGAGTGAAAGCATTTATTGTCCATATTTTAATAAATTGGACCTAGAGGAGTATAAACCGTTCCCGCCAGTTTCTAAATTTTAACTGGAAGGGCCTCTACTATCCCCTCCAGACACTTTTCAAAACACAGGTAGCTACACCCACTCACATCAAGACAGTATAGAAAATCTAATCGTATGGTAGTCGAACAATAGCATGTCAATACCGTGACAACGGCCTATCCGAAAGAATTTTTAACTCTGCAGAGATTGTACACTGTACCCACAGGTTATGCTACTCCTGATAATTAGAGTTGCATAACGCTTATCTCACACCTACGCAGTTTTCCACAGATTCCACCCAAGGTGCAAACAGGGGGCCATCCCTCGGGGTTTTCCAGGCCACCGATGATGCGTCGGTACATTCTCGGAGCCGAGTCGTGAATATCCACCGCATTCACGCCATTTTCTGGTCCCTTCCAATCCCGGGTATTACTAAACCAGGGGCTATATCCGTGGGCTTACGCTCCCATGACGCGAGCAATTACCGTCGTGGGCCAGGCAGCGAGTCGTCTCACGCCCTTCTCCTGTTCCTTTGGGTCTTCACTACTGACCCTCTAGTGGTTCGATGTGGAAAGAATACATAGAGGGAATAGGTCCTGCCCAAAATGTATAGGTTCTGTGGTTGTACGGAAATTACTATGTCGAGCGCTAACGAATCGGTCTTTATATGGTAGGGATGGCGGTCTCGTCTACGGCAGGTGGACCACAGCGAAGCCTACACACCTATCACCGTCACCTCAAGTGAGCCCCACCCCACGGCCAGAAACATCCCCTCTTCACCTAGCACCAGTTGTTCTAATCCCGCCCCTTTTATTTATACTCACACCACCAAACTTTTTTAATTCATTTTGCAAATTAATGGTATATGGTGCGGCGGTGCGGAGCACCGTAAATGGGGTCCTAAGCAGATATAGTAACAAGGTAATATCAGTTCCGTAAAACTATTTAGGAACAGAATCTCTATGGTTATCAAGGACACGTCATCAATGGTTTTCAAGGAAGGTATTCATATCTATATAGCAAGTTACTGACATAAATATAAATATCTAAGAACAAGTAGGATTATGACTAACACAATGTTTCAATCCAAAATATCATGCATAGCAGAATAAATAGGCACTATAGGAGCATTAGCAAATTATAGGTTCCAATATGAGGTTAGAGCTTGCCTGCAAACTCCTGAATCTTCAAGATTGAGGTTGGAGGCTTCTTCTTCAAAATCTCAATCTTCAATCTCTGGCTTCGCGCCCAAACTACGAGCTTCTCTTCATATGTAGACCTTCTGATTCCTATTGAGGCTTGACTCTTCCTTACACTCAACGTTATCTACGCGAAGGAAAAGTCAAATAAACTATTGCGAAAGGAAACAAAACTCAAGAAGGAGCGATAAAATCCAAAGAACTCTAACTAAGAACCAGATAACACCGCGAGAAAAACTTAGGGCAAGTCATGCATGTTGCGGTGCCTATTGACTTAAAGTGAGGTTCAGTGAAGGGTTAACATGCATTCTCGCTAGTACGAGCGGGAACGCGGTGTGTAGCTTATGTTATTTTGTGCATACCTTAATTTAGAGCTATTAACTAAATAATTATAACGTTTGTGCTAATAGGTGGCACGTGCACTAGTGTATGCCCATATATTGCACGGGCTTTCTAGTGAATATTTCTTGATTGTACTATACAATTGAAATTCTACACTAAATAAATAGCATTAACTATGATGTGGTGATGGGCATATTGCTACTGTTAGTTATTTAGTTTATACCTATATGAGTGTACTACTTTAGGTGCTTAATGGTTAATTACTTAACTTATCTTATATAATTAAATTACTAAAACTAACAAGTGGCACAAGCGCTAAAAAGTGCCATTACATGGGTGACTGCATGGCAGGTTGCTTATAGGCTGCTAACTAAAGTGTTTACTTACTTCCTAGTATTTAATTATTAGTGTTTAACTATTAATTCTCTAATTCTAATTTTAAGTTAGGTTATTTAGTGCTAACATGGGTGCGCATACTAATGTGTGCTAAATAATGAGGTTATGCTGCTGTGGCATGCCTTAGCTAGTATAAATCTATGCTTAGAATGCATCATAACTAAAGACTCGCACTAACAAAGTTAAAACCAAAAGAAGGAACAACGATGAAACTCAGCGAAGAACTTACTATTGAAGCGAATCGGCAAGACCGGAGGTTGGCTGAGGTGCGGAGGACTTGATGTGATGGAGCTTGAGATAATGGTTCCAATGGTGCCAAGATCACTGAAAACTTAGTTAAGGTGTAGCGGTGGGGAGGCACTTGGAAATGTGACTGTGGAAATCAGGGTTCTTCGGGTATTCGGGGTTCACAGTAGATCCTAGGGTTTGTGGTGAGTTGGGTTTGATTTACTGAAATTACTGTGAACTTGGGTGGGTTCACTGTAATTCGGTTGTGTTCTAGATAGAGTTCACAGTGAAACTGCCGTGTCCAGTCTAGAGTTCATGATAGGGACCCGTGTCTAGGGTTGGGGTTTATGGTGTGGTCACCGTGTCCGAAGCTAAAATTCACAGTGTTGTCATCGTGTCCTTGATCAAGGTTCACGATGGGTTTACTGTGTCTAGGTTAGGGTTTTTGGTAGAGTGGTCGTGAACCGGGTGTGGTTTACTGAGATATTACAGTAAACCGGTCAGGGTTCACGGTGAGGTTTCCGTGAACCGGCCAAGGTTCACGGTGAACTGGGCTCTACCCGTGTCCAAAGCCGTGGACACGGGTGGATGCTCGTGTCCGTTTCTGGGGACACTCAGGGCTGCGGACACGGGGAGGTGTCCGTGTCCTTGGCCCCAGGACACGTCCAAGACAATCATGCAGAATCATGTCTAACCTAAGATTTTCATCAACCAGATGTCCTTGGTGGAGCATGTCAGCGTGGTTTACCGTGATGCGGCTGTGGACCAGCTGGGTTCACGGTGGATTGGGGTTATGCCCGTGTCTAGAGCCGTGTGGACACGAGTGAGCGCCCATGTCCGTGGCCATGGACACGCGATTGTGACAGTGTCCGAGGACACGAGGCCATGACCGTGCTCTAAGACACGTGTGAATTGGTCAGCCGGCTACTGTGTCCCTACCGTGACAGAGACACGTGCCAACTACCGTGTCTGACCCTCAGGTGTCTGTAGTGTTTTTATAATTACAGAAAACAGAGAATCTAAGTGCAAAATGGATAAGACTATTTTGTAATAAAAACAGATTATCAGTGAGCTTTCTGTAAAGGGGTCATTACCATACGGAATGCGGCAGGGACTGATATGCGAGAAAATCGGACTTCCAGTGGCTTGATAGAAAACATCAGAGGAATCCTTGCCACTGCATATCAGTTAAATATAGATTTCAAAGAAGACTGGGGGCATTTCTGAAAAAGGGGCTTTACTGGATCGGGTGGCCTGTTTCCGTGAGTTGTGGACTGGCGGCCAGGTTCCGGTCCACGCATGCGCCGTGGTCCTCGCCGGCGGCCAGGCGGCTGGCCGGCCGGTGGGCCTCGAGCCCCAGGCGGCGAAGCACAAGGGCGGCGCGGGGAGCTTCCTGTGGGCGCGGTCCAACCGGGAGTATGCTGAGGAGCGCTGTCGACACCGAGGTCGCAGGGCACGGTATTGGCACATGGCGATGAGGTGCCAGATGGCCGGAGGAGCTTGAGCCTCAGGCGCGGAGGCGAGATGTCACCTTGGTGTGCCTGACCAGGGGCGCCACGGGGACGGGGAGGCATGGTAGCGCGCCGACGACGGTGAAGGCGGCGCGACAATGCAGAGCATGGCGCCGGCGGCCCGCAGTACCGGCAATGGCTTGAGATGACTGGGGAATAGTGGAGGAGCTTGCTGCAGTGCCAAAGGAGTCACTTGGAGGAGCAATCAGTGTTCAACGCCGGCGAATTTCCGACAACGCCGGCATGACGGGCAGGGGCGGTCGAACGGCAATGGGGGAAAATCGGAGCTCGAGGCGGTGGCTAAGGCCGGGGCTCACGTGGGAGAGTGAGGATGGCCGAGGTCGAGGCCGAGGCCGACAGCGATCTGGACTCCGGCGGCCGGAACAGCAAGGGCAGCCGAGCGGCGCGGCGTTGAGGGGCACGCGCATCATGGCGTCCGCGAGCTGTCGGAGGGAAACGGAGAGTTGGGCGGGCGGCGTGGTATGCGAGGCGGCTGCGTGGCACTGGGAAGGCGGTGGAAAGCTCATATGCCACGCATGGCAGGACACGTGGCGCCGCACGCGCTGGTGTGCTGGCCAGGCGTGCCGTGGAAGAAGACAGCGAAAAGGGAGAAAGTCACTGACAAGTGGGCCCGCCGGATTTTCTATTTTCCTAATTTTTCTCGAATTTCAGTGACAGTCTTCTGTTTTTCCCCGAAAAGATCAACTTCCTGAGCTCCGATGAATATGAAATTTTGTAGGCTTGAAGAACTTTTCAGGATGAACAACTTTTGTTTTAGGATCATCTCCAATTTCGGAATAGGTTTTATTCCATAAAATTCGGAGGATAAATGGCTATTTGAAAAGAGTAAATTAATTTGGACGGGGTCAAAAGGTTCAAAAAGAACTGGATGTGTTTGGAATTCAAGGAATTTGATGGGCTCGAAATTAAAAATGATTGAGTTCAAAGGAAGTGAGCGGACTTGAATTTCAGGATAATTGATTAGATTTAGGCTTCAGGGAATTAGAATTAAAAACGCTGGAAACGAACGGAAAGAAAAGATGGCAAACGGGGTCATTCACTTGTCACACTTCCAAATTTTAATATTTTGAAATTTACAAATTAGCTAGGTTTTAATTTAGTGAAGTTTTTGCCTTTTGAAATAAGAGAAGAAGAGGTGGGAAGTGGAAAGAAAATGGTTAGGGTGATAATTAGAAATTTTTTTTAAAAAATTACGTATTTTTAAACATGCCTAAAGGTTGGGATGTCACATCATAAAAGGTATAAAAACAATAAATCATGGAGAAATTAGGGGAAAGAAAAAAAAGACAACAGTGATTGTGGTGTCTTTGAATCACTCTTCTGCTGGGGAGATCAACCACATTCTGCACCTCTTGTCTGGCATCATCCACGGCCTTTTCCCGTACGTAGTTAGATTCTTGATGCACCACGCAGTTATGGAACCTAGTTGTTACGCTAATCAGAACACAAATTGAAGGCAAATTAATAACATATGATACAATGGTGATTGAAATTACCCGAGCCTCCTAATACATTAGATATGCTTTAGCTAAAATTTATTCATAAAAATGTCCTAACTGCAAAAATACATTCAGAACACTAAAATAGCGCCCCTATGGAATGAACTCAGGGCCCGTTTGGTTCCTTAGAATTAGGCCGAATTGAATCCATTTCCATGGGCCAACCTGTATGGCTCAAACATGGAAATGAATTGTGGATTCAAGCACTTTACAATTGTTAAGATCTAGGAGTGTAGCCAAAAAACGGCGAGTCATTTGGAGTCCATCCTCTCCCATGCTCTATCGCCGCGATGAAGAAGCTTCTCCAATCTTGTTCCAACCAATGGTAGGTTCCCCATCCTCCGTCCCCATCCTTCATCTTGTTCACGACCTATCAGAGTGTTCGTCCGGCGTTGCCAATTTGTTCTTGCGGCGTCAATTTTGAATATGCAATGCAAGTCACTTTTGGAACACGGTGACCATTGACCAAGGTACCTCCTCCTCCCCTAACTAGATCTGGCATTGTAGACAGGAAGATGGCGCAGGGCTATGACCTGGACTTGCCTTACCAATTCGTTGCCTGACTCTTGATTAATATGTGTGTTTCCACTCCTTGTGTTTCTCAATCTAGCGCTAGTGGTTAGGATTTATTTTTAGTTGGATTTCAATTCTTGAAATCAAATTCAGAACGGACAAACAGTAATATTAGAAATGAATTAATTTTCATCAGATTCAATTCTAGCCAATTCAATTCTTGAAAAATGATTCATAGATTAGTTTCAATTCTTGCATGGGAGCCAAACGGGCCCTTAAGTGAAATGGACTAGTTCATGTAAATGTAAAGGTGCATCACTTTAAATACTAATTAATTATCCTGATCAGATCGGATTTGTGTTGCTCTAGGGTACATTACAATCGGGCGAACAGATAGCAGTGAAGAGGCTCTCAAAGCGCTCATCCCAGGGATTCCACGAGCTGAAAAATGAACTGGTGCTAGCTGCCAAGCTCAAGCACAGGAACCTGGCCCCTATAGTTGGACTATGCCTGCAGGAAGAGAAGCTGCTCGTCTACGAGTACATGCCCAACAGTAGTTTGGACACATTCCTTTTTGGTAATCCCCTTAAGGCTACACAAACGTTACTCATTCTATACAAACCCCGTCAGCTTATGTCATTACTGTGTATGTACAGATCCAGTGAAACGGCAGCTGCTGGACTGGAGCAAAAGATTCATGATCATCTGCGGAATCGCACGGGGCCTTCGTTATCTCCACGAGGAGTCTCGCCTCAAGGTCATCCACAGAGATCTGAAGCCAAGCAATGTGTTACTTGACGCAGATATGAACCCTAAAATCTCAGATTTTGGCCTTGCGAGGGCTTTCGAGGGTGATCAGTCCCGAGACGTAACAAAACGGCCCGCTGGAACCCTGTAAGTGGTGATGCCGTACCTACTATACTATTTATTTCTTTCTTTGTTACTACTCCGAGTCTCCGACAGGCCATTGCTGTCACTTCTCAATAGAGACATTCTTAATAACTGTTGCAAATTTCTAAGTATATCTATGCATACATGCAGCGGATACATGTCCCCGGAGTACGCCTACTGTGGGCATGTCTCGACCAAGTCCGACATGTTTAGCTTCGGTGTGATTGTTCTGGAGATAGTCACTGGGAGGAAGAGCAACAGCACCTACGACTACCAGGCCACCACGTCTCTGCTGAGCTACGTATGTGTCAATCTCAGCTTCGACTGAATCTGCAAAATTTAACATTTAACTGCACGCGATGAGGCGATTGATTGTACATGCAGGTGTGGAGGAAATGGAGCACAGGGTCGGCGGCCGACGTAGTGGACCCGTCGCTGGGCGGGCAGTACCCTGAAGATGAGGTCCTCAACTGCATCGAGGTTGGGCTGCTGTGCGTCCAAGAGAACCCGACGGACCGGCCGGATGCCTCCGCGGTGGTGCTCATGCTCGGCAACTACTCGAGCTCTGCGCCTGATGAAGGCCGCCGGGAGCCCGCTAGGCCAGCCTTCTTCTTTGATGGAGCCGCTGGTTCCAGCTCCAGAGATGCGCTGATGGGGGACGGAGAGGTGCCATCGGCACCGTCTTCGGGGAACGTGTTGACCGTTTCCGATTTTCAGCCGAGGTAGACTGGTTCAGGTTGGCTGGTTTCTTTAGTCACACACCACCTGCGGGGGGGCGTTGATGAGTAGCCCGGCTCATGTAGAGCTCTTGTGATAATAAAGATGAAAAAATAGAGTACAACTTTTAGAAAACAGAAAGTATTTTCCTGTCTTTTGCCTTCTAGACGCAAACGTACAGTCCTTGTTGATTCTATATGAAGTGTCGAATCACTGTATGACATGCTATACTCCCAGATAGCCGGGGAAGGAAATCTGGAACGATTTGGGTATGTGTCTTGTGCTGATGGGCTCGTGCTCCCTGCGGCCAGTGAAACTGTATTTGCAGAGGTGGAAGTTGATTAATTAAGCAGTAAAGCAAGAACAAGTTATGTGGTGAACGTACTCCATCGGTTGGTGGCAGCGTGGGTGAGGACATACCTAGCATTTATTAAGCTATTATACACAAACCAGTCGCACACATAAGGTTAATTTAATGAACAAAGGTAGATCATTCACCTATATAACAACTCCACACGTGTAGGACGCAAATGTGAAATAAAGTACACCAGTTATTTTAATAAGCTCACTGAGGTTCAAACCGAAGACCTCTAACTCTGTATCATATTAAACTACTATAAACCAATCAGTTACACCAAAAAGTTAAAACTAAAGAGGAAAAGTACTTATACTTAAACAATGAGGTCGTCTTCTTACGGGCACAGGAATGAGGCGGTCATGGATTCGTATTGGTCTATGCGCAGAAAGTGGTCGCCGATGCTGAGAATGCCGCCAGAGGGCTCGCTTGTGTTCAATGTTGTCGGGATCATATAATCCGGATACCTACAGCCCTAGAATAGATACGAAGGCCCAGCTACGAATTGTGGCCCACGGGCCAAGTCATAGCCCATGAAAGACTTCAGCACGTCAAGCCCTGAAGAGCTAACCCGACCCCGAAGGGTCGGACCGCCTGGAGACACCATCTGACTCCCTATGGTCAGATTCACTTGAGGATCCGGCTTGACCGCCCGATGGTCGGGGCCGCGTGATGACAAAGCCCGACCGCCCGATGGTCAGAGAACCGCCTTATTCGTTCGACCCCGGGTCGGGCACCATCTCGGCAACCAATCCTCGACAAGCACAAAGATTCTTGACACTGTGTAGCAGGAGGTAAAGCAATTTTTGTCCCTCTCGCGTTGGACAAAAGACGAAACGAAGGACATCAACAAGCAGCTTTGATGCCCAGGCGGCGCCAGGGAATAAACCTCGAAATGCTCACAGCCCCACCCGTCAAAAGGCCGCCCGATTTCGTAGGCTCCAAGCCTTGTAACCGTGGTCCGACCCCTATATAAAGACGCGCCGGGGACCATAGACGACACGAGACATACACACCACATACGCGTTCTAGGATTCTTGCTCGCCAGGAACTCTCCCGCCATTTTAACCTCTTTTCGAGTTTATACGATCCATGCTCAACCCTGGACGTAGGGTATTACACTTTCGTAGTGGCTCAAACCAGGTCAAATCTCTAAGTGTTTCATAGACTAGGCCACATCGACGAGAAGAGTGCGCGAATCCCTCCCCATATACGTAAATCATACTGTGTCGGTGAGTGAAACACTGACAATTGACGCGCCAGGAAGGGGACTTCGTTGTGCACTTCGCTTCGTTCTGTCGATGGCTTCGATCTTCAACATGGTGGGGGAGGTTTCGATCTCCCACCTTCACTTCGAGAGCTTCACGATCGCTGTCGTTCAGGACGGCCGGTCGTGGCGTGTCCCTGTCTTCACTACCGACCAGGATTTCCGCTTCGGGAGCTTGAATTTTGTCGCCGACGAGGGCGGCGAGCTTCGTCTTTAGGCCGTGCGCAAGAAGCGCACGACCTGGCATCATCGAGTTCGCATCGCGTTGGGTCATGACCCGGCGCGCGAGTGCTTCATGCTTCAGGCACTCAAGGCCGAGGAGGAAACACCTCTCGGCCGCACGCCAGCCGGTGATGTTTCTCCACATCATCGCGCCACCACCACAGTTGAGCAAGCCGTGCGGCGGAAAGCTGTCACCGTCGGGGCCGACAGCCCTGACAAAGACGAGGCGAACAACAGCGTCCGAGCCCATGCATGTGCCACCTACGAGCAGATCATGGCGGTCGGCACTCCTCTTTTTGACTGTCGGATCGAGAACGTGGCGGCAGCAACCATCGTCCTCGATGAAGCCGTCACGCCGAAGAACCCCATTCTCCTCGAAACCTACAATCGTTTACACACCTTCACGGTGCGCTTCAACGGAGAGAGCAATCGACGCAGCCACAACAGTATGAGGTACGCAGCAGCCAACGGCGGCACGCTGAGCAACGTAGCCCGGCCCGCAGCAGCCGCAGTGGCCGAAGGGAAATACAGCAACCTCCCCTGAGGGCCCGATTGGTTCGCCAACGCCTGTTGGCAAAACCGCGACGCGCGCTACATCATCGATGCCAGAAGGCAAGCCAGGAGCAACTACTACGCCGAGTCATGCCCGGAAAGGACTCTCGAGTACTACGACCGCCGGTGCTGCTACGACCACTCCTGGAGCCCCAGTCCCGAAGGGGTCGGGCCTGTGCGTTTGGGACGGAAATCTGCTGAGCGAGATTTTCGCCTCGATTCCGCGCACCGACTAATATCGTCAAGTACGCTGGTGAGTCTAATCTGACCCTTTGCCTCGAAGACTACCACCTCGCCTGCCGAGCAGGGGGAGTGGACGACTTGTTCACCATCCAGTACCTGCCTCTCTTCTTGGGTAACTCGAGGTCTTGGAGACTCGGGGGTGTCGTCAGTTGTCCTCGGGCGGCTGCGACGAAACAACTACGGCGTGTCGTCGGAGGACTCGGAGTCATCCAGCATGATGGCTCTGCCTGATTGCGCCGCAGCTGCTCCAGGGACCGCAGGGACGGGGTCGGGCTCCTCGATCTCCCACTCCCCGCGGCAGCTGACCCTCCAGACGGGGCTGCTCCAGACCCCTTGGCCAACACCTTCGCCGCCAAGGCGGCCACCTCCTGGGCAGTCGGCTGCGGTGCCGGGACGAAGGTTTGCAGAATGATCCCGCCCTCTCTGCTTCGACCAGCGGGCCTCCTCCTCCTCGACGGGGCTGCGCAAACTCACCGGCTTGGCCCGCACCGACTAAGGCCGGGGTCGGCACTACCTGCGCGGGAGGCGAGGCAAGGTCCATCTGCAACAACGCCAACAACAACTTCAAACCTACGACACTAACGATGATCGGCTACGACTACAGCTGCGTGAAAAGTTTCAACAACGAAGACCTTGTGAAAAATCAACTTACGGGCGGGTGCGGGTGATCCTTATCTAGCGGCGCTGGTCCGTTGGCGAGATCCCTGTGGAGGTAGCCCTCCAACAAATGCGCCACCCGATGCCCGAGGTTGACCTCCGACATCTCTTGCATAATCATGATGCGGTTGTCGTCAAGGGGCCCGGTGTAGTCGAAGAGGAGCCAGGTTCGAAGACGGAGAGGTGGGACGTGGCGCCGTACGAACATGGCCAACACCGCTGCACCATTCAATCCGGCGTCCCGAAGCTCTGCGACCCGTCGAAGGAGTGGCGCCAGCGCCTCCTGCTCGGTGGCTGATGGGGAGGCGGACCATGAGTCCCGTCTCGGTCGGCTCGTCACAGAATTCCAGCAGCCCGGGGCGACGTTGTCGAGGTAGAACCACTCGTCGTCCCACCCCTTCAACGATGTCTTCAAGGGCGCCTTGATGTACCCCGATGCGTGGTGGCTTCGGAGACATATGCTGGCACCCCCAACACGCCGGCTGGCGCCACTGTCGGCAGTGTGTCGCGTGACGCAGAAGAAGAACCTCCACAGCGCGAAGTGTGCTGGAATGCCAAGGTAGCCCTTGAACAGCGCGACGAAGGTGGCGACCTGAAGCACTCCGTTCGGATTAAGGTGGTGGAGGCAGACACCGTAGTAGGTAAGGAGCTCTCGGAAGAAGTTGGAGGCGGGCAGCGCGAGCCCACGCTTGTGGAAGTATGTGAAGCTAACAATCTGGTTGCTCGCCAGCGCCGGCAGCTCCTCGCCCTCCGCCGGCTGCCAGTTGATGGAAGCCCTCCCTTGGAGGAAACCCGCGCGCTCGTAGCTGGTGAGCATCACCTTGGTGGTGAGAGATCTCTTCCACCCGGTTGACATGACGGCAAAGGAGACTGAGACGAAGAAGAAGGTGGCGAAGATGAACGCGAACGCTAGCACGAGCGTGAGTGCAGGCAAAGAGAATGACGGCGACAGTGGCACGAGTGCGAGAGCAACAAAAGCGAAAAACGTGAGGAAGAAGACGAAGGCAACAACTGAGTGGGATTTTTAAATACCACTCAGCGCACTCTTTATAACTGGGGAAGCGAACAGTTTTCGCCCCCACGATCCCCCGCGCACGACGCGACAGTGCCTTCACTGCATCCTCATGGCTGCACGCAGCGACGAACACCCGCGGCTTCGATACCCAACCCACTGATGGGTGGGCCCAGGCGATACATAGATGCCTCCGTCTCCCATATGTGATGCGCACGCGCCTGCCACAGCGGTTAATGACTGGCAAACGCCAGTTCAACGAGACGCACCCGCACAAAATGACACGAGCCGCTGACCGTGAGATCGACACGCCCCGACCGTCTGATCGATGTGGCAGTTACAGTTCCAAGATTCGGTAACTACTGTCCACGTGGACGCGGCGGGGTCATCCGATTGTCAGACTCGTTTTCATTTTTTCTTTAGGTGTTCTGGGGAGCCAGAACCTGACCGCTTAGGCAACCGAGGGTCGCTGACCGGACCGTTCGGGCTGACCCATGCCTCTTGCGCTGATCACGGAACCCAACCGCTCGTTTTGGTCCGACCTAGGTGCGGCACCAATCATAAAGCGTACCCGTCCCGATTGGTTCAATCAAGGCGCCATCTCAATAAATCAGCCTCTGACAAAATTGGCCCCGACCCCCGATAGTCGGGAAACCGATCTAGAAATCTGCCTCGAGGATTAAACCCCCGATCGATCCTTCAGATCTCCCGGAGGCTCAGGGGCTATGCCTTGTGGGTGCGCTCCCGCGCACCCACAAGATTCCTTCCCGGAGATCGAGGATTAAACCCCCGACTGACCCTCTCGATCGCCCGGGGCTCGAGGGCTATGCCCTACAGGCGCGCTCACACGCCCCCGCAGGATTGTTTTTTGAAGAACGAAGATTAAGCCCCCGACCGACCCTTCGGATCGCTCAGAGGCTCGTGGGCTACGCCCTACGAGCGCGTTTGTGCGCCCTCGTAGGATCAACTGTTGAAGATCGACAACCAAACCAAGTATTAAACCCCCCGACCGACTCTTCCGATCGCCCGGGGGCTTGGGGGCTACGCCCTACTGCTGCGCTCGTGCGGATCTGCAGGATTAGTTGCCGAAGAATGTTAAGATTCAGCCCCGTGTCGCCTCAGCAAAGATTGAAAATGGCACAGGGCTCGGGGGCTACTGTCGAGATCATATACCCTGAGTACCTACGGCTCCAGGATAAATACGAAGGCCCAGCTACGTGTAGGATGCAAATGTGAAATAAAGTAGACCAGTTTTTTAATAAGCTCACTGAGGTTCAAACTGAGGACCTCTAACTCTGTACCATATTAAACTACTATAAACCAATCAGTTACACCAAAAAATTAAAACTAAAGAGGAAAGCTACTTATACTTAAAACAATGAGGTTGTCTTCTTACGGGTACAGGAACGAGGCCGTCGAGGATTCATATTGGTCTATGCGCAGAAAGTGGTCGCCGAGGCTGAGAATGCCGCCGGAGGGCTCGCTTGTGTTCAATGTTGTCAGGATTATATACCCCAGATACCTATGGCCCCAAAATAAATATGAAGGCCCAGCTATGAATTGCAGCCCACGGGCCAAGTCACGGCCCACGCAGGACTTCACCACGTCAAGCCCCGAAGAGCTAACCTGACCCCCGAGGGTTAGGACCGCTCGAAGACACCATCTGACTCCCGATGGTCAGATTCATCTGAAGATCCAGCTCGACCGCCCGAGGGTAGGGGCCACGTGATGACAAAACCTGACCGCCTGAGGATCAGAGAACCGCCTTATTCGTCCGACCCCCAGGTCGGGCACTGCCTCGGCAACCAACCTCCGACATGCACAGAGATTCTTGATATTGTGCAGCAGGTGGTAAAGCGACTTTTGTCCCTCCCGCGTTGGACAAAGGACAAACGAAGGATATCAACAAGTAGCTCTGATGCCCATGCGGTGCCAAGGAACAAACCTTGAGATGCTCGCGGCCCCACCCGTTAGAGGGCCACCCGGTTTTGTAGGCTCCAAGCCTAGTAACTCCGGTCTGATCCCTATATAAGGACGCGTCGGAGACCTTAGACGACACGAGACATACACACCACATATGCATTCTAGGGTTCGCGCAGGAACTCCCTCGCCATTGTAACTTCTTTTCAAGTTTATACGATCCACGCTCCACCCTTGACGTAGGTGTTAGGTCAAATCTCTAAGTCTTTTGTAGGCTAGGCCGCATCGATGAGAAGAGCGCGCGAATTCCTCCCCGTATACGTAAATTATACTGTGCCGGTGAGCGAAACACCAACAAATGTAATGGAAGGTATTTAGCCTCTGTTTGGAACATCTTTTTTATCACAGATTCTAAAATAAATGTAAGTTTGGACTGTCCATTTGAGTTGATCTCAAGGTTTCTGTCCATTTGCGTTCATCTTAAGGTTTAAATTGTTATTTTTGCTCCTAGGAGATAAAAGTGCTACAATAACTATTAATTATTAAAGCATTCAATTTGCAAATTAATTAATGAGTTTTGACAGATAATGGTTGTTGATACCCCAACTTCCATCTCCAGAACTGATGTTCGGCTGCAATCGAATCTTCTGAAGATGAAAGTGGGCCGTGGCCTACCTGAACGATGCCAACCACAGAAACTGTCATCCATGACCCCACTATGCAGTATTCAATGTAGAGTTAAGAGCCGGACGGTTCTTGTTTGTAACAGAGCCGTTGCTTCAAATGTGCACCATAATATAATTAGGAGTAGATGTTACAGGTGTTGTGACCCTATTAACTGTAATTATCATGGAGGATAACCTCGTCCTACAAATATGTAACCCGTCCTACCTGACAAGGACACGGAGAATACACACACGCATACTGGACGTAGGGCTATTATCCCATGGAAGGTTCAAACCAGTCTAAATCGATGTGTCATCCACCTGGAGATTAGATTCACGCTATTCGCGCTCTCGACCCTAATCACAATATCTGCCGATCCCGACCCACAGGTCAAGCGTCGACAATGGTAATCAGGGACACGTTGCCGACTGATATTATTTTGTTTCTTTGTATTTTCTGTTTAAGTTAACGGTTGAGATCGAATCACGTCTTACTGCCTCTTGGGATCGAGGTGCTAATTTTGTTGCCACACTATGTTTTGTTGTAATAATTTCTATCCCTAACAAAATATTTTACATGGTAAATAAATATATTGCAACGAAATAACACATGTAACAAAAGGTCATATTACAACAACTTAGTTGCCGTTTTCACCCTCTGTTGCCACAATATCAAGTGTGGCATCTATTATCTATTGCAATGACTCATATTGTGGTGATAGATATATGTTTAGCAACGAAAAAATAAATCCAAGCATAATTTTATACCACGTCTGCCAACAATGATTTAGTTGCAAATAGAACAAATGCAATCATTTGAACCTTATTGCTATTCTTTGGTGTCATTGTCTAAGGGCTAAAACTTTTTGATATACTTAACAGTATAACTCATCACCATTGCTATGTTTTTAATGTTTGATCTCCATTTGATCGGTGTTCTGGTAAGCATGTGCCTAAGACTCGCATCATTATTGAAACTCTTATAACAAACTGAAAGGCACTGGCTCTTAGCCGCAGATCGGCGCCTTGAGTCATGCACACCTACCTCGGCTGAAGGTCCGAGATCGTCACGTCATTCTCCGACACTGGTGCTCTCAATGACTGTTTATCGCCAGTCTGGGCACGCTCCGTGCTCCATGCTCCTTCCGGCAGGCTATCCGAGGTGCCGCTGTACTGTCCCGTGCCAAAGACGAAGGCCGGCCTTGAAGGGGGCTGTCGATCGTTGGTCGTGGAGCGGCTGCTCAGCATGAGCACCACAGCGGAGGCATCCGGCCGGTCTGCTGGGTTCTCTTGGACGCACAACAGCCCAACCTCGACGCAGGTGAGGACCTCGTCTGAGGGGTACTGCCCGCCCAGTAACTGGTCCACCACGTCGGTCGTCGATCCCGCCCTCCACCTCCCCCATACCTGCACAATTTCTCTGTCAGCTTCTTTTTTTTTTTTTGGGGGGGGGGGGAGTGAATTTTATGTCATATTCAACAAAACCATATCCATTTTTATTTTCGTAGCCTGTAAGAAGCTAGCTATGTTATTTCGGAAACAGAATTTATATTCCAATCTTACGGCTGAAAACAGATCCAATTTATCATTTTCTTTCTGCCAGCTTGAAACTTCTCTAATGAGCAAAAAAAAAAAAAGATGGGCAGGATATATAGCAGATAATATCTCAAACAGCTAATAGCAGGAGCTAAATTAGGCTATAGCGGGCTATATACATTTATTACTCCATCTATCCTAAAATAAGTGATGTTTTTGACTTTTTGAAATCGACATTTGATCATTCATTTTATTCAAAAAATTTACAAAAATATAAAAATAAACAAGTCAAGCCTAAGGTACTTTTAATAATGAATTATTTCACAATAAAATAAATAATTTTTTATAAATTTTTTGAATAAGACGAATCTTCAAAGAGAGATGTTTAAAAATATTGAAAGACACTTATTTTGAGACGGAGAGAGAAATTATATATAAATACAAATAGCTTAATCTGTCTCAATCGACTATAGTTGAAGATTTTTTTCTGGTTAATGAAGTACAAATACTCACATAGCTCATTAGAGAAACGGAGTCCGCGGACTCGTACGTGCTGTTGTTCCTTCGCCCGGTGACCATCTCCAGGACTATCACGCCAAAGCTAAACATATCTGACTTGGTGGAGACATGCCCGCAGTAGGCATATTCAGGGGACATGTACCCTCTACATAAATCATTTGTGAAGTTCAGAGCCAGAATTCAGAGAGTAGTCGGCTCCAGGACTATCACGCCAAAGCTAAACATATCTGACTTGGTGGAGACATGCCCGCAGTAGGCATATTCAGGGGACATGTACCCTCTACATAAATCATTTGTGAAGTTCAGAGCCAGAATTCAGAGAGTAGTGGGCATTCTCTAATGCACGCTATGAAAAATTAAGCGTTAAGCGCTAAGTGAGCGTTGATGTGCTCCGCCTAGAGTTTAGATGCGCCTAAGCGCTGCCTAAGCGTTAACTAAGCATTCCCTAAGCGCTCCCTAAACACTTTCTAATCCTATGCAGCCACAAGTAAAATGAAAAAAGAAAAGGAAAAAAGATAGTTTAGTGGCCCATCCAGCCAGCCTACTTCCAGCCCAATTCTTGTCCCAAGTTACCTACTTCCAGCCCAAGTTTCCCCTCAGCCCCTGTACTCATCTCTTCTCCCACGCAGCCTTCTCCCATGCATGCACTATCCTCCAGCCCTGGCTGCCTTCTCCCACACAGCCGCCGCCTCTGTTGCCACCTTCTCTCCCATCCCCCTCCTCCCTTGTCGCCTTCTCTCTTCTTTCCTTTCCCTCACCACCAGATCTGCACCTCTCTGACCTGCCTCCCTCCACAGCCGCCGCCTATGGCACGCCTAAGCTCCGAAGCGAGGCGGATGGCCTCCGCTCAGCGCTTAACCGTGTTTAAGCGAGAGCTTTGTTGCGCTTTTTTTTTCACAAGTCACAGGTACTGAAGAACAGCATGACAGTGATACTACCACGCCTTTTCACTGAAAAACATTTTATTATTCAGGCAAAACAAATTTCACTAAGTACGTCATAGAACAATCACAAATTGTCATATTGCAAACAAGATATTCCCTCTATTTTAAAATTGTTGCCACCGGTTAGTTCAAATTTAAAACAGATTACAACAATTTTGAAATGGATGGATTATACTGGTGCCACTTACAGAGTTCCTACAGGTCGCCTTGTTATGTCTCTGGACTGGTCCCCTCCAAATGCCCTGGCGAGGCCAAAGTCTGATATCTTCGGGTTCATATCCGCGTCTAGTAACACATTGCTCGGTTTGAGGTCCCGATGAATGATTTTAAGGCGGGACTCCTCATGCAAGTAGAGAAGTCCCCGGGCAATACCACAGATGATCGCAAACCTTTTGCTCCAATCCAGCATCCGTCGCTTCACTGGATCTGCAAAAAAAAAAATGGCATCAGAATACACATTATAACGGGCGTGCAGTTTTCTAGCATTCAAAATCATCCAATTTTCACAAAAAAAAACGGTGAAACTAGTTCAGCTCGGTTGTTACTAAAAATTGACACTGAGCACTGTAGCAAAAAAGAAAACTAACTGTTTTTTTCATCTAGCCAATCGATTTTTTGCACCATTCAAAACCAACCGGCGACCGGTTTCTACAACTCTGGATGTAATTTTAACACATACCGAACAGGAAGGTGTCTAGGCTCCTGTTGGGTAAGTACTCGTAGACGAGCAGCTTCTCTTCTTGCAGACACACGGCCAGTAGTCGCACCAGGTTCCTGTGCTTCAGCTTTGCGGCCAGCACGAGCTCGTTTTTCAGTTCGTGGAAGCCCTGAGAAGAGTTCTTTGAAAGCCTCTTCACTGCAATCTCCTCTCCATCTTGCAATGTACCCTGAAATTTTTTTTTATATAATAGACGTCTCAGGTACCTACATACGCCATCTCAAAATAATTTTACATTTAAGTTCCGTGCCATCTAGATTTGATCACTAATTTTTATAGATTTAGTTAACTATAAAATTATGAGACTTGCACTTTTAAATTCATCTAAAAAATACTTTCATAACTTTATTATTAAATTTATAAAAATTATTATTAAAAATTTGTTTGACTAAAGTAGATGTAAACTTATTCTAAAGAGGTAGTAACTAAGGGAGCATTTGGCTAGTTGAAACGGTTCCGTTTCACCATCGAATATGGCGAATCGGTGCCAAACATAACAAATTTTGGATTGATCCAACAGAGAATCGATTGAATCGTTTCTCTATTTTGACCTGCAGTGGTGGATCGGCTTCTTCGGTGTCTCACTTCTGAAACAGTTTTCGATGACAATTTTCCCCATTCCTCCATCCTCTCTGTCCCTCCGTCTTTCTCTGCTTTCGTGTTCCGTGGGAGGGAGGAAGAAGATCAACAGTGTTTTTTTGAAAAAGAGCAGTGGCTGGCGTATAGTGGGCTGGGCCTTAGTGGGCCACGCTGAAAAAGAGCACATTCCAGACAATGTTTTTTTTTTTTTGAGGCTTGCAAAAAAAAAAAACAAGAAACTCAAAATGATATTTTGCGAATAGTATTTGAAACACATTACGTGTTTCTGCAATCAGATAGCAAACAGCCAAATGATAGAATATTTTGTTACAGCGCAGATCAAAAGTTGGGATCTTAATAGATGATAATGCTGGAACAAATTTAATATATAAATTAAAAGTTGAAGCACTTTACTTCTAGAATGCATCCATCAAGGTCCAAGCTAAATCAACGAAGGTGTAACAATAGCATTGTTTGTTTTCTTTCTTAGTACAGGAACAAAATTACTGATGCGCGCAATCGATGTTGTTTCACTTTCACCCAAAGATAACTATAAGCTTAGTCCTAAATTTCTGAACCTCACAAACACAGAATCTATGATAGTTATCTATGCTCTTATGATCTGAGCCACATAATCCGTGCCGTATCATCTGTTAGTCTAATCTTATAAAAATGAGCCACATAATCCCGTGTTATAAAAATGCATATTCAGAATTACCTCAAAGGTTTACTACCAATATACCTGAAGGTTCTTTATCCTAATTGTGGTGCCAGGGGCTGTGCAAATGAGCCCATAAGCAGTTGCAAGCCTCTCGCTGTCAGTTTTGAGAAGGTGGGTCTTAACATCATCTTCCACATCATGTATTGAATCAGTACTCGGTGCATAGCCCATCTCTGCTGGAGTTGGTCCGAAATGTCAACCACCACAGGTATCACACCGACGAGAGTGAAGAAATCAGGTCCACATTTTCCAGCTGCGTCCTTGCATCTCGACAACAAATTCCACAGGAGTACTGATTTGGAGAGACAGTAGCACAAAAAGATGTGGTGTGAAGCATCATCTGTTTATATGTCATGGATGAAGAGCTATTACATTGCCTAAGTTTTTTGGTAACATTACTTGTGATCACGCATCACAGAAGCGCACATTGTTGGAAATTAAACTCACGGAGTTGCATTGAACATTGCTTGGCGAGCAGTTAATTAAAGTACAACCAAGAAACAATTTCAGTATGGATGCATTGACCTACTTATATTAATCCAAATGCTCGGTGTTCCTACATCGTACCAGAATTTAGAGTTTCCGATGCATGGCCACACAGATCAACTAGCATGATTGAATTCATGTACCAAAAAAGCACTACAACCAGGAGGTTGCTACCAACACTGAACAACTATAGTGTCTTCAAAATTACTCCTAACCCCAAAGGATACCGAGGCATTTCAACCCCACGAGATCACTTGCACCAGCTGTGTGGAACGAACATAGACAGTATAACACATGGCATGTAAAAATATTTACAAGACAGAAATACTGAGCCCCTTCTTTGGTTCAAATGAAATGCTTCAGAACGTCAAAAAATACCTATCCATTTTTGTGATGATAACCTCACATGTGGGCAGAACATTGGTAGAAGATAAATTCAGGTTTCCTCTAACATGTGAAATACAACTTCTGGTTTTGATATTGACACCATGAATCCAATTCCAAAATAATTCCTTAGAAAGCCGCCCAAAAGATGAACTTCTAACATCAATTTTGACCATGCATTTTATTCAAAAAAGTATGATAAATATAATATTATTTGTTATGAGTTGCTTATCATTAGTGGTATTTGAAATGTGACTAATAATTTTTCAGATTTGAAGAATTTTTTTAAAAAGACAAATGGTCAAAGTTGATGTTAGAAATCAACCATGTTAATATTTTAAAACTAGCTCTTGATTATATTTGAACAGATAAATCAAACTAAAAAATCAACATTTGGAATTCAAAAGCATGAGGTATATGATGTGAACTACTGTTTTGCCCTAAGAGGCACCAGGGTCCTGGAGTGTACTTGTACCTGTACTTTCTGTTGCTTCCCCCAAAGTATCAAAGACAAATTATTCTCATGATTCGTGGACGCTAGTTTCTGGTGCAACGATTGTACCCAAGCGATGCACCACCTCAAAGATCTACAGAATGTGTAAAACACCGCCTTTACCTGCCCTTCCTGCTTGATTAGACCTAAAACATGAGGAACTGCCATCTGATTCTGATTGCACTGGCATGTCTGTTCCTGATGTCTCTCACACTCAAGTAATTGTATATGCTTTTATCAGATGTTTTTCCCTTGTTAAAAGAGAAATGAAAATGCTAGAGTATGATGAGAAGAAGGTGCATATATGCATTATATAATGAGGAGCAGATGTTTTACGCGGTAGGACCGTAGGACCATTTACATTCTTAAGAGAGAAGTGAGTCCACTTTTCGTGGGGCCTTCCGGAACATTTTTAGGCTCACGTATTCATGGGTGTGTATATGGCACGATAACTATTCGATGCAGTCGATCATGTGAGCTCCCAATGGAGGGATTCATTAACCAACCAACCATGAAATGGAACTAAGACGCCTTCTAGTCGCATGTGCATGCTGGTATTATAGGAGAACGTGATGCATTATATGGACAAGTTAGATGAAACATTGAAAGAGATAATTCACTACTGTTGGCGGTTGTAAGAAACAAAATGTTGTTGAACATGTAGTATGTTTCTATATTTTTGTAACTGGAATTATATAGTTACCCAACTAATAATGTGTCATATGATTATTTGGTCTTACGGCTGTCACATTGCCAGCACTTTTTTTTAGATAATGGCAAAAAAATTACTGGCTTTTTTAGATAATGGCAAAAAAATTACCGGCTTTGACTTTTATCGAAGCTACAGCCAATTATTACAATGGTAGTAGCTCAAACGGCTGCTAGAAAAAAGAAGAACCTCTCTGTCCACACATAGTTTCTAAATGGAAGACTATTACAAGCAAAGTCTATTGCTAAATCCCCATCCATAATCCGTGAACATCTGAAGCGTTGTTCTTTCCGGTCTTCGACAGGCTTCGTTTATTGCTACCTTGTCTTCATCTTTCTTCTCAAGCTGACTCCAAAATTAGAGCTAATATGTTCCCCTGTGATGCACCTGCATAAAAGATTTGGTTGGAGTTTTATCAAACACAACGTCATTTTTACTAAGCCATATTGCCTAGCATAAAGCCACCCACAAATAGTAATCGTCATAGTTTTGTTCCCACTACAACTAGCCAATCTCCAAACATGTCACTTACATTTTTGGGTGGTTGTAAGCCAAAAGTGATATGCGCACTATATTCCCAAAAAACCTTGCATATGACAACTAAAAAATAGTTGCTCAATATTTTCATGCGCCGTACAAAAACAACATTGTTTATTGCCATCCCAGTTACGTCTAACAAGGTTATATATTGTTAATACTACCCCTTTATATAAGTTCCACATGAAATTTTAAATTTTAAAGGTGCTCTAATTTTCCAAAGAATCCTGTTTCTCTCAATTTCTCCCCTATTGATCAAAGCCAAATAAATTGAGTGTACAGTAAAAAATACCAGTTTGATGCAACTTCCGATTATATCGGAATCAAAAATAATATAGTAATTGTTCTCCCATCAAAATATCGATCCAAGGCAAGAATTTCACACGACTTAGTCCCAAATAAGTGCTACAAATCCACACGAGGCCCAAATAACAAGCACTGCATGTCACTTTATTCATCTGCTTGAAACTGCTTTAAAAAAATCTTCTTACAACTTGATCAGACCAAAGCAATGCGTACCACTTAGGCAACTCCTCATGCTTCATTGTTACTCCCTGATACCTCCTACTCTCAAGTAATGCTTATACCTATACATGCGTCGGTGTTTTGTTCACCGGCACAGTACGATTTACATATACGGAGAGGGATTCCTGCGCTCTTCTAGCCAATATGGCCTAGTCTACGTAAAACTCAGAGATTTGACTTGGTTTGGGCCACCACGGAGATGTAACACCCTACTTCTAGAGAGTGGATCGTATAAGCTCGAGAAAGAGGTTAAAATGGCGGTAGAGTCCCTGCACAAGTAAGAACACTAGAACGCGTCCGTGTGGTGTGTATTCTATGTGTCTTGAGAACTTGAACCTTATCGTCTAACGCCCCTGGTACCCTCTTTATATAGAGGTCGGACCAGGGTTACAAAGTTTAGAGCCTACGAAACTGGGCAACCCCTGACAGGTGGGGCCGCGAACATCTCGAATTTTATTCTCTGGTATCCTTTGGCGCCAGATCATCTTGTCGGTGTCCTTCGTCTGTCTTTTGTCCAGTACTGGGGGGAGGGACAAAAGTTACGTTACTGTTTGTTGCACAGCATCAAGAATCTCTGTGCATATCGGTGGTTGGTCGCTGAGGCGGTGGCAGACCCTCGGGGTCGGACTCGTAAGGCGGTTCCCGACTGTCGGTGGTCGGATTTTGTCGTTACTCGCCCCGACCTTCGGGTGGTTGGGCCGGTATCTTCAGGCGAATCTGGCTATTCGAGGCCAGATGACGTCCTCCGGCAATCTCGACCCTAGGGGGGTTGGGTTAACTTCTTCGGGCCTTGATGCCATCAAGTCCTTCGTGGGCCGTAAGTTGGCTTGTAGGTCAAAATTCGTAGCTGGGCCTTCTTATTTATATAGTGTTCGTAGGTACCGGGGTACACGATCCTGACAGTAGGCCCCGAGTCCTGCGCCGTTTGCAATCTCCCTTGAGGCGGCGTGGGGCTGAACCTTGATGTTGCTTGATAACTGATCATGCGGGTGCGCGTGAGAGCGCCCGTAGGGTGTAGCCCCCAGTTGATCCAAGGGGTCGGTCGGGGGTTCAACCCGCCGTTCGGTCGTTGGTCTTTCAGCAATTGATCCGACGGGTGTACGCGAGCGCGTCTGTAGGGCGTAGCCTCGGAGCTCCCGGGCAATTCGAACTGTCGGTTGGGGGTTTAAACTTTGTTCTTTGAAAAAAAAATCCGGTGTGTGCACGCGAGCGCGCCCATAGGGCGTAGCCCCCGAGCCCTCGACGATCTAAAAGGTCGGTCGGGGGTTTAGTTTTCGATTGTTGGGAAGAAATCATGTGGGTGCGCGCGTGCGCGCCTATAGAGCGTAGCCCCCGAGCTCTCGGGCAGTCCGAAGGGTCGGTCGGGGGTTTAATCCTCGAGGTGGATTTTCATAATGATTTCCCAACCACTGGAGGTCGGGACCAATCTTCACTATTGGTCACATTTTTGAGAGAGACACCTAGATCCTCATGATCAGTATCGCGCCTAGGTCGGGCCAAACGGATTGACCGTGTTCCATGATCGGTGCCATGGTGGGAGTCTGGCCAGATGATCTGATTGCCGACTCTCAGCTGCCCGTGTGTGCGGGTTCCAACCCTGCAGTGTCCTTAGAGAATACCAGAAACGGCTCAGGCGATCGGATGATTCTTCTGCATCCACGTGGATGGCAGATGTTGTGTTTGGGAATTGTAACCACCGGACTGATCCGAAGGTCAGAGCATGTCGATTGAATGGCTCTTGGGGCATGCTGATTCGCGCGTGTGTGTCCCATCCAACTAGCGCCAGCCAGTCAGTAAATGCCTTCGCAGGCGCTCGCAGGCATGCAGACGTCACCTCAGCTGGCGGAGGCGCCGAGGAATTGAACAGGGCCCACCCGTCAGTGGGTGGGGTATGAAAACCGTGGGTACCCGAGTGTCCGGGTGCCCATCATGATGCAACAAATGCGCCGTCGCGTCGTGCATCGGGCGTCGTGGGAGGCCAAAACCGCTCGCCCTCTCGGCCCTATAAAAATGGGGTATGGGGTGGATTTCGAAATCCATTCCACCCGTTGCACTATTCTTCGTCTTCCTTGCGCTTTTCACCTTCTCCTTGCTTTCGCGCTCGATCTCACCGTTGCTGTCATTGCGCTCGCACTCGTCTTCTCCTCCTGATCTTCATCTTCATCGTCGTCGTCATCTTCATCGACATGGCCTCCAGGTGGAAGAGGTCGTGCGTCACTGCGGCGGTGCTCAAGCACTTCGTTCAGGCCGGCATGATCCTGCCGCAGGAGATCGCCAAATGGCGGACGGCGGGCGGCATTCGGGAGCCGGCGCTGGAGGCTAACAAGGTCGTGAGCTTCGCCGACTTTCACGAGCACGGGCTTTTGCTGCCTGGCTCTGACTTCTTCCACGGGCTCCTCCTCTTCTACGGCGTCTGCCTCCACCACCTGAACCCGAACGAAGTCCAGCAGATCGCTGCCTTCGTCACCTTGTGCGAGGCGTCTCTTGACATCGCCCCCAATTCGCGCTGTGGAGGTACTTATTCCGCGGCTTGAAGGCCAACACCGCCCCCTGTCGACGAGGAAGCACTGGGGCCGCCCCGCCACCTGGCGCCGAGGACACGAGGATGCCGACCCCGCGCCGCGCCTCCGAGGACCTGAGGGAGCCGACCCCGATCCCCGGTGGTGACTCCCACGAGAGGGGAGACGATTTTCCCAAGGGAGTGGAAATCACGGAGACTTGCCTGCACCTCGACAGTCAAGTCGATGAAGTGAAGCGGCTTGTCAATGCCACCTTAACACGCCTCGGTAGCGCAATGGACAACTTGTCTGACTACCTTGATGGTTTCTGGGATCCCTACCTCCTGCAATGCCGGGTAAGTCGCAGTTTTTACGAATTTTCTTTACAAACCTTCGTTAGTCGGGAAAGTGAGTCATGTTTTTCGTAGGGGACTCTTCACCGGGTTGTGGGTCAGCTGCTTTCCAACACCGTGTCACAGGCTGAGGTTGACGCCCTCCGCGAAGAGTTGAGAAGGCGCAGGCTGGCAGCGATGCTTCCAAGGTGGACGCCATCGAGCTTCACTGCCAACTCGACTCCACACGGGATGCCTATCGGGCATTGTTCGAAGAGGCCCGGAACGAGATCGCCAAGGAGTGGGCAGAGAATAACAAAGTCTCCACCGAGCTTGCCTCTGCTATGCATGCAGTAGCACGTAAGTTCTTTATCTTTCGTGACCCCTTGTTGCTTGTGAAGTGTGGGTTGATGATAGCAGCAATGGCGGAACTTAGGGGGGACCGGCGGGACCATGGCCCCCCCATGATTGGAAATTTTTTTAAGTATATATTGCTCTTCACATGTCAAAAATTAATATTTAGTCTAAAAAAAGATGAAAATTACTTTACTAATTAAAAATAGTTTAAATACTTGTCTAAGCTCTCTAACATATCTAGTATGTGACAGACCGCCTCACAGAAGAGTCGATCCATCGACCACAGGATCTTATCGGGTGTCACTCGACGAAGCGAGGACTAACTGTAACGACCGGGGTTTTTCTTATCTTTCGATAAGTTCCGATCTTCCGTGACTTTGCCAATCTTAGGAGTTTGGCAAGCACGATATCACAAGCGATCAATCAAGAAACCATAACAGAAATATTAAACAAGAAACAAGAATGGAAAATAGCAGGTCAAAGTGAAATTATTAGAATAAAATCCTCCAAAGGGGTCCATCGGCACGCAGGCCGGAAATATCTCAGAGCAGATATATCTCTATCGTGAACCCAACAAAAACAGCAGTGGAAGTATCAATGTGGCAGCAGTAGCGAACCTCCTCCACACAGGCTAGCTTGAGCGCAGGAGCGGACGTCACGGACCGTCAGAGAAGTAGTCGAAGTCGAAGTAGAGAGTATCCTCTGAAAACAACAAATTAGAATGCCGTGAGTACGAATACTCAGCAAACCGCGTACTACCTAACAACAATGTATGCATGCAAATGGTTTCAAAGGTAAAGGCATGGCTCAAGTGCTAAATGCAAGTATAAAACATTTATTTTATTTAAAGAATGCAAGAAAGCTTTATTTTCAAACTTGTCAAATTTTATTATCTTGCCCCGCAGAGATCTCCGTTATCTCGGACGGGGGTTTATTTTAAATGCCGGTGTAACCTCCACACATGGCCACAGCTCAAACGCCGGAGTCAAAAACATTTTGAAAAAGGAGAGGAGGAAAAAAAACAAAACTACTCAACGAGGAGCACAACTCAAGGGGGGTGTCCATCCAAAAGGACGTGGCAATGCGCATCGACTAAAACTCTGCAGAGGTTATGCACCTGGACCCACGAGATGCGTCATCGGGAACTAACGTCGTAGCCCCGACGAACACATAAGACCCGTCCACAAGCTTCAACTGGTGTCATCCGTCCTCCAGGATAGGGATCCCAAAAGCCTACGCAATCGGGTCCTGGAGCTGTAAGGAGCCTACCACTGATCAGGTGGGGTATCTCGATCTCATGTTGGGGAGTCAGAGCTCTACACCACACTAACACAACACCGCCAACCCACGGGTAAACAACCAGTCTCAGCAAGCTTCAAGATCAAGTCAACTGCCCATATAGGGTAACGTGGTGTGCATAGTTGTCAACTGAGCGTACAAAGCTCGAAGGACTCGGTCCTTAATTGTCGGGGCAGGCACCATCTCCAACCTCAACGCCAACAACAAGTCTCATGGAAAGATCCCAGCCCGGATCTTCCCGTTGTACCCGCAACAGGTACGCCCACAGGGACTTCTCAAAAGTCCCCTAGCTCCTCATACTCCAACCTGCCCCCGCTAAATAGTTATGTATAGTTATTTGCAATACTCACACATTTGAAGCACAGTGCAAAAGCATTTAACACAAATTCCATTTTATAGTGATAGGTGTGAGATAAAAATAAATGCGACTAAGCATGGCTAAGCATAAAAATAAAATAAATATTCTAAAGCAATCCTAGGGTTCATATTTGTGGAACAGTAAATAGCCACGGCTTAGGAATGTTGCTAGCACATTTTAAAATAGTTGGCATGCAAATTAGGGTTGCAAACAAAACATGCAGTTTAAAATACTGGGTACAAAGTGATCAAGGAACGCGGCTTGCCTGGCAAATCGGGATCGTAGTCAGGATCCGGATCGACGAACTGATCGGGCTCGCGGAACTCCTCCTCTGGAACACCGGCTAAACACAAAACGAACAGGGGATTAGACACTAATTACGCGACAAAATAGAATCGGAAATTAAATCTAAATTGAAACTACTAGGCTATATGTGCGCAAAACATTTCCCGGAACACCCTACACGACAATTGTGACGGGACAAATAAACGGAACAATTTCGGGATTAATCGGAGATCAAACGGAGTTCCCGAAAATTGTAGACAATCGAGACCACAAGGATTTAGATTAATTGCAGAATAATTAATCGCAGATTAAATTAACAATTAATCTAACAATTAATCGGAAAGGAAAAGGAATCTAAGAGAAGGAAAAATTGTTCTCACCGGAATCTGAGAATCGGAGACCGAAACCTCAGAGATTCGGAGAATCGGCGTGGAAAACGGAGAGGAAGCGGTGCGGCGCTGCACTGGATGGACCGAGTCGGGTCGGCGACGCGGTCTTCGGACCGGAGGACGACGCGCTGGGGCGGCTCGGAAATTGGTGTGGATGGCGACTGCAGCGCGGGGCGACTCGGCTGACGACGCTGGCTTCCACGCGGCAGTTGACGGCGACGCAGGAGTTCGGCGCGCGCGCGGCTTGAAGACTCGGCG
>BCLF01000110.1:367962-397000 GCA_001602275.1 Zoysia japonica | reverse complement strand
GCGCGGCTTGAAGACTCGGCGCGAGAGACGAGGTTGGCGCCGTCGGCAACAGGGATGCGACGCCGGGATCGATGACGCGGGACGGGCGACGAGGCTCGCGCAGAAAACCGAGGCGAGCGAGGACGATGCGGTCAGGTGGCGTCCTGCGGCGCGCAGATCGAGGATAGAGTCGACGGCGCATGCGGCGACCCAGCGTGACCGGCAGCAGAAACGAGAAGGAGTAGGAGAGGAGCGGCGCGGAGGGGAGGCGGTTGCAAGGATTTTTCTGGAAAAAGAGAGAGAAATGGGGAGGATAAGAATGGGGGGGATTTTTATAGGAGGGGATTAGAATGAGGGGTAGGGTTAAGAATTAATCTAGGATTAATTGATAACCGCGAAATAATTAAAAAGGCTCAAAAATTAATTAAGGAATATATTTAGAGATCTGAAAAATTAATTAGGGAAATTCCGAAAATAATTTTAGCCCAAACGTAAAAATTACGCGGACTAAATTATTTCAGCACCGGATCAATTTAGATAAACGGATTTCGAATTGGACGGAAAGAAATTCGAAATGAATGATTTTTGAACGGAACAAAATATTGGAACAGACAATTTAATTGGAACAAAATTTGGGAAATTGCCACTTTATTTAATTTAAAAATTCGGGATGTTACACTAACGGTACAACTCAAGCACGATAAAATATACTATAAACTGTTGCTTAAGTTTATAAAACCAAGATTTTTGAAAGCACGAAAGCAATAATCTGAATTAAGGTCTCCTAGAGACTATGCACAAGATGCCATCAAGCCCATACGATGCATCCTTTAGTAGCACACAAACAGCAGCGGTGAGCAGGGCTCCCAACGGACATAGCTACCTTTGAGGTTGCTTCTGCCAGTTGGTCTAATGGAGGGGGAGAGAAACCACCTGCACAGAACCACAGAGAGCTAAGCCCTGAGCATTCAAATGCTCAACATGTCTTACCCGTCAACGTGGCCAACTACAGCCAACTCCTAGGATATGATGAGGCTGACTCATATGAGATGGCCATTTGCAAAACCAGCGCTAGTATAGTAAATCTTTATATTAAAATTTTAGCGGTAGATTAAGTTCACGGAAGGTAAATTTAGTTTACTCTATAACTACATCAAGCATGGTTACCAAGCAATTGACTATGAACTAAACAAACATTTCATATTATTGATTAGGTTTACGTACTGCCTCTGTTCCCAATTAATTGTCATTTGAAATAAGGGTGCATTTGGAGGAGAGAATGTGCAGCGAAAAGTGATAGAGATGTGAACAGAAGTGTTTTGGTGGAACTGGCAATTATTTGGGAACAGAGAAAATACATTATTACTACGACATGACGCAGTGAGGAAGCGGTACTCGTTACTGTGAGGGGCAGCAATTATAATCGATTTACACCAGCCAAAAAAAACCCGAAGTACACGACACGTACGCGCTTCCCAGAAGCTGCATGTGGGCCACCTTTCACTCAACCCATAGGACCGGTCCGAACAGGGGCACATCACCAAGCACAGGGTCCTCCATGCGATCACCACATAGGACATATCTATGGTTAGACACAAGGCTCTTCTCCGCCGCCGCCAAAAGAGAGGTGGGGGTCGTCCAACCACTACGGTGTTTTGCTACATTAGTTTTCTGGGTCCCATGTCCCCAGTATGTATTCGGTACGTTCAAACTTGCTCAACAGGGCCACACTCGAATCGGTTCTTAACCGATAGAGATGGCGCTACCACCGCGAAGGCCTTGCCTTCTCAATCCCTCCTATACTCTATCCCCGCCCGGTCTCAGGTTTATTCAAGAGTGGGACAAAATCAAACCTATAATCTCGCGAATGAGGTTTCTCATTTACTCGACTTCTACTGTTGATTAGAATTCATAGCCTAGCTCTACATCGAGTTACCTGTACCAATATATATACTCAATAGAGATAATTGGTACTATCATGCATTTTAGGGTTCCAAACAACTCCTACAACTTAATGCACAGTACATTAGCTATACAATACATAGTGAAAAACAAAAACTTAAAACAAGGTTAATGCATTGAGGCTTGCCTGGTCTTTGCTCACAGTTAGCTCCTTTGCCAAAGGAACAACTCCACGCTCCTCTTCGGATGGGTTGGTTCCTAACATAAATGATATGTAAAGAAAGAGATTATAACGGTGTTTAACTTTAAATAAAATCACATGCGATGATAGCTTTTTATTTTCAAAAGGCACAAATTTAGTTGTAAAGGTTCTTTAAAATGGTTTTTGAAAACATAAAATATAATTTTAGTTGTTCACAAAAATCAGAAAGGTTATAAAGGAATTTTTGAGAAATTTTTAGGATTTATTGAAATCAAATGGATTTATAAGGAATTAAATGATATTTAAACAAAATGAAACATTTACAAAAGTATTTTTAATGAAATTAAATATACAATTATTATAAAACATAAAGTTTGACTAAAGAAACAGAAAAGTAAACTTTTTAATATTTTATCATGTCAAGGAATAAGGATAATGCATTAATGAATTATTATATAATCTAAATTATGTAAACAAATTTTATGCATAAAATGAAAAATAGTTAGCTTTAGAATATACTTCTAGTTGAGAGGATCCTAATAAAAGTTATTTCAAAATTTTTCGAGCTAAGATGAATTTTCTACGAATTTTACAAATTTGAAAGCATTTCTGGACTATTAGATAAATCATTTCGAAATAATAAAATTTTTCCAGCCGCTGGGGAGGGCCACACCAGGGGCTACAATTTCCTTGGCCACACCGGATCCTTTCGCACACCCACAAAGGATCCGGCGGCTGGGGTGGCCGGCCTGCCATGGCCGCCAACGGCGGCGCTCGCCGGCGCACAGCGCCCGGCGGCGAAACTCAGAATTTTTGGCATGGGCTTGATTCCTACGGAGATGCGGACCAGACAGAAGGGTCTACGGCGGGTGGTTCTCACTGGAAGGTAGTCGACGACAAGAGGCGGCGCGGGAAGACGTCCGGCAGCGGCGTGAGCTCCAACCTATGGACGGGATTCGACGAAAAATAGACGTACAGATTCACGGGTCCATGGTGAAGGCCGGCGCAGGTGCTGTGGTCGCCAGAGATGGTAGGAAAATGGAGTGCGTCGGTGAGGGTGGCAGGCTCGGATAACTGACGGCGGTGAGCTCGCGAAATCCCTGCACAAATGACCACCGATTCTCTCAAATACTGAGTTCTGGAGGTGCAACAGGAAGTCACGACCAAATATTCGAAGGAAATCGAATTCAACCTCACCGGACACGGTTGGATTTCACGGAAAACTTGAAATTAGCTTGGCTCGGAGGAGTAGGGTCAGGGGTGAGGTCGCAGGAAGGTTGAGCAGGTTTGGGAGCTTGTGTTCTGCGAAGGAATCGGCTGGAGACTGCCCCGAGGTGGTGCTCCACTGCAGCTCGGGCTTCCAGAGCTAGGTGACCAGCAAGCAGAGTTGGAGTAGAGAGTGAGGGAGAAAGAGGGGTAGAGGTCCGCGTGAGACACTGGGTCTGTAGTCAGCTTCGAGGCAGTGGGAAAGATGTCGTGGCACGCATGCACGAGGAGAGGGCGCGAGCAGCGGCAGCTGGCCTGTGCGGTGGCGTCGGGAGGTTGGGGAAGGAGCGGGCTGAGACTGACAGGTGGGTCCCGCGTCCTTTTTCTTTTTCCCGATTTTCTGAATTCCTGCACTGCTTTCTGTTTTTATTCCAAAAGCATGACTTCCTGAGCTCTAAAAGTTTTGAAATTTTGTAGGATGTTAGAACTTTTCAAAAGGAACAACTTCTATTTTGGGACCAAACTCAAAATCGAAGTAAATAAAATTATATTGAATTTTAAAGACAGGAAATCTTTTGGAGCGAAATAATTTATATAAAACCTTTAAACCTCAAATAAAATTTTACGAAAACTTCTAAAATTCGAGTTGTTGTAAAAGCTTTCAAGAGAGAATTTTGTTTCATCATATTTCATTGAAAATTTTGAACTCACCTTTTTTTAAAAAATTCAAACTTAAATGCAAACTAGTTGTAATTGATTTAAATCCTTTTTGAGCTCGGTTTCTGTGATTTCGAATTTGAACAAAAATGACTTCTTATTCAGAAACACGAAGTGTTACATAGTAAAAGTAATTTAGAAAACAAAATGTTCAGATATTATGAAAGTATTTCTTTTGATGAATTTAAAAGTACAAATATTAGGATTTTAAATTTAACCGAATCTATATAAATCATTGGTCAAATTTGTAATCAACAAAATCTAGAAATAAGCTTCTATTGGGATGGAGGGAATAAGAAAATACTCCATCCATCCCAAACTATAAGTCATTCTAGATTTAATATCCCACTTTTTTCACTCTCTTTAGTTCCTTTGCTCAGTCCCAAAATGACTTATAAATTAGGATGGAGGGAGTATTAAACTATTTTTACCCTCTAATTATATTGTTGTTAAATTTATGGTGTAATCTATCTAGTAAACCAAAGTTAAGTATTAAAATTTTTAAAGAACATAGCATCTAGCAACAAGAAATTCAAATTAAAATAAAAAAGTATGATAGTGATATTTTTTTTATTGTTATGTTTTTTGTCTATTGCTAAATTTTGATGCTAATTTCTAAATTTGATATATGTAAGTGTGAACAATAAAAATTTGATGCATATTACTATTTTTTTGAAAAAATATATAAAAATTGTGTGGCCCCCTTAAAATTTTCTTCTAGCTCCGGTAACAAGTCAACCAGCAGGCCTTGGAGCTGCAGGCCCTCCGGGACCAGAAGCTTGCTGCCGAGGAGGCCCGCAATGTTGCTGAAAGCGCCTGAGCCTGAGCCGAGGCAGAGGTTGCCAAACTCTCGGCGGAGTTGTCGGAGTTGAAGCAGGCGTTCGCCGACGCTCTACTGAGAGTGCGAGAATCTTCGGAGGCTGCGATTGCCCAGCATTGGTGAGATCTGACGGCAGCCAAGGCTGCGACCGATGCTGGTTTGAAGGAGCACGACGGTAAGTATTACTTACTCTGCTCGTTGAGGTCTTGTTGCAGGGGTCGGACCCTTAACGTCGTGTTCATTGCAGGCGCGGTCGGCGAGTTCAAGGTGCTCCAGGGAGGCATCCGTTCCGTGCTCCGTCAAGTTTTCTCCAATGTACACAAAGACTCCCTTACGACGGAGCATGCGAACTAGGTGTTGCGGGACTTGCCAGGGCTCATCAGCTTCGCGCTGATGGGAGCGTTGGAGGACGGGGCCTCGCTGACCTTGGTGCAGACTCGCTCCCTTTACCCGGACGCCAACGTCGCGCGCATCTCCGAGGGCTTCGCTGCAGGGACGTCGGACGAGCAGATCCTGGAGCTGCATCGGGATGTGAAGGCCAGGGCGAACGAACTCATCGCCGACTTCCAGAAGCCGAACTTCATCTGAGAGCGGTTCGAGCAGCTGCCGGCCCACCGTATTTAGGATTTTGTAACTTTCTTTGCAATGTACTTTTAACTCTGTAAATAAACGAAGCTTCCGGCCCTCTTTTGTGCTTATGTAAATATTTTGTGTCTTTGCATTTTTCAAATTCCTTCGAAAGTTGACTGAGCGACTGGGTCGGGTGCAGCTCGTAGGGTCGAGTTTTGGGCTCGATACAACCGTAGAGCGTCACCACTGAACGGTTAGATGATAATATGAAAATGCAATTTAGTAAATGATCTTCACATGACATTTTGTTAAAATTTTCAGATCCACTGGTCAGAAAAAAATTTCTAAACATTTTTTAGTGAGAACCAACGAATTTATCCTAGCGGCATTCGATCCCTGTAAAGAATCAATATCCATAATAAAATTATAAACATGAACCAAGCAAAAAAAAAATCTAATACAGATGCAAGTATCTTGATATGCAGATTATCCCCATCTTGAAACTTCAAAATGTCGAGCGCTCCTGCCCATGCTCCAGCTTATGAACCAACCTAGCATGGAGTAAATTTGAATTGCTAAGGACCATAAAATTTCCAATCTCATCACTTCAATATAGCACATATTATATGAACAAAAGATTGATTCATCTGGGCCTGGATGGGCAGCCTACTCAAAATAAAATTTGTGATTTTTTGGTACCGGGTTAAATAAACGGTGGAGCAACATAAGCAGGAAGCACGTCAACTAAGAACTTACCCAGAGCAATTGGTTGTCGGCGCATCACTTCCCCGGCCGCAAGTTGCGTGGAGAGCTGCAGCATATGGCCCCAAACCACCTGATCTCTGGCCGCCAATGTCACTATTAACCTCGTGAATCGAGTTACTTTTGGAATGCATGGAAAGATTCACAGGCGATAATCATACAAATCGATAGAAGAAGAAAAAAACGGAAAGGAAGATGATCTGGCCTTTTGTCTTCAAGATTTACCAGGAGCCGGAGGAGAAGTCTGACCCAAGAGATTGGAGGTGGGGGAGGCATGGATTGATGGGCGCCTGATTTTCATTGCATCAGTTTTTAGACGTTTCATTGCCCATGCAGAAGGAGACCAGGCAGAGTTTTCATTGTATCAGTTTTTTAGACCTTTCGTTGCACATGCGGAAGGAGACCAGGGGCTCTGCGCTGATTCATATGTCTGAGCACCTCGTGGAAGCAACAAACTGCTATAGAATGAGATAATTAACGGCCAGATTTGATTGAAATTCTATGATCTAACGGTTACTATTTAAAGGTGATGTGGCTCATTGAGGATCAAAAAAATGACTCCTAATGGGTAATACTTATATAGATATTATAGATTTCAAAAGTTAGCCGGGGGGTGGGCATGGCCCCTGCCGCTGTCCCTGGTACATTAATTTGCAGCAAGGAAGGGCACATGGCCAAGAACTGCAAGCAAGGAGGTGGCAGCGACGAATGTTACAATTTTTTCCTATGCTATCGTTCTATCCCAATCTACCATCGTTCTCTCTCTTTGTCACGCTCGTTCAGAACAGCAGCCGCCGGGGGTGGACCTTGCCACCGCTAGCCACGAACCCGTCGTCATGCCGAGTAGTCATCACCAAACCGTCGTCGAACTTCGAGGACCACTTCATGGCCTCACTCCGTGATCCGCAGTTCCCCCTCGACGTGAAGGCCGCGCTAGCCTCGTCCTCTACTACGAGGACCGCGCTGCGTGCCTGGAGCGGCCGAGCCCTCTGCCTCCGTCGAAACAAGCTAGCAACCAACAGACCAAGAGCTCGTATGTCCAAGGAAAGCAAACAGATGGACCCATGGTGCTACCAATCAATCAAGCAAGCGGCAGGTGCCGTCAGGCGCGGAGCGACCAATAAACCAGGCGAGCAAGCAGCAGGATTCTATTTAATTAAAGTTCTAACAATATGAAAAAGATGCTTATTTGCGAAAGGAAATAATTCATATATTACCTTAATTGGTTACAAAGGAAAAACCATTCCTACATTCCTCTAATATGGTTCTGGAAGACATAATTCAAGATTTTATTTGATCATAAAATCAAGGAGATTATAACCTAATTTCTAACCAAAGTTCAATATTTATTGGCATCATATAAATTTATAGTGAATTAAATACCATCTAAGAATAATAAATCATTTATAAATAATCTGTAAGCATGTAAATTCTGAATAATTCTATGATAACACTACTTGAACAGTAGAAAATAAATACACATTTTTCACATTTTATTTATGCATGGAAATGGAAATATGCACTCATTTGGTTGTATATTACTTAATTAGTGGGATTATTTTTAATGCAGAAATGGTTGCAAATTATGTTTCATGACCAGAGGATTCCAAGGGTATATTATTTGTATTCTATGAGTTAGTATACATTAGCTATGATTTTTATAGCATTTATTGGATTTTTGTACATTTAAATAATAAATTTCCGGAAATATAACCAAACCAGCCCACTGGGCTGCCACACCACGGGCCACTGAAAAATGGGCCACATGGGATCCAGCCATGTGGCCACAAAGGATCCCGATCTGGTAGGGATAGCAATTCAGGTGCGGGTTTCGGATCCATTTATCCACCCACGAGTGACACCCGCACCCGACCCGAAATGAAACAGGCGCGGGTCGGGTATTTCTCCCCACCCGCGAGTGACCCGTCGGACGCCCGATCTCTCGAGTCTAAAACTCCACCCGTACTCTCCTCTGTCAGGTGGGTTTTTGCTTCACCTGACCTGTATTCACCTTTGTCAGGCGCATTTTTGCTTCATCCGACCCATTATCATCCTTATAACAACTTGGGACTCGACACCCACCTGAAACCTGACGAGGATCTAATACCTGCTTGTTTAACTATGATAGATATGTACTTTGCGACGAAATATAAAGCAAACCCGATGAGGACCCGACACCCGCTCAAAACCCGACAGATTCGAGTGCGGGTTTCATTTTTTACCTGTGGGTGCGGGTCTGGGTCTGATATTGCATCCGCAAATTTCTTTGAATCGGGCAGGTTTTTAGAAAACTCAACCTAAACCCGACCTGTTGCCATGCCTATGGGCTAGGCCAACCGGCCAGCCATGGACGCTTTTGAATTAGAAACAAACCTCATAAAACTTATAAATTCAAAACTTGTGATCATCTTCAAGAAAAATATTTGTTTTTCACATTTTAAACACTTTTCTTTTGAAAAGTTTTGAACTCTCACATTTAAATTTGAATTCAAATTAAATTTAAAATTTTTTGCTTGACCCTTATTTTTTTTTAGCTTCGTTTAACCATAATCTTTAATACATTCCCATAACTTAGCTTCTTGTTTCTAGGAACACGAAATGTTACATTATACTCCAAATATTTGATTAAAACTTGTCCAAATAACTTTTTTTATATAGGGGGGAGTACAGCAGGGCTTCAGTCTCCATTTCGTCAACCTTTATAGAGAAAATTGCAATGGGTAGTCACGTTCGAGGAGGTCCAGTAATACGGCAGATTGGGACGAGACTCAAACTGAATGAAAAGAATGAGACCATATCTAAATGAAGAATTTGGTTAGCAACAATTCAGTCAGCAACGGGACACCCTGGTAATAAGTCTGATTTTCTGTATTAGTGTAAACTGACCACGAATTTTTTTTTCCATAAAACATCAGCCAGCAACGGGTACGCAAGGTTAGACCACCTTCAAAATATTGAATAGACTACAGGACCGGCGTGTATAAGAAAATATGTGGACTAAACAGTGGCGGAACTGGACGGGAATTTTTTGGGGGGGGGGGGGGGGATCAATTTGTTTTTCACCATAGCCCGCTTCATCGTGAGTGAAGGTGACCCTAAGCATAGCTCATTCATCTTATATACGCCATTGCGATCTTCTGAACCAGTTGAGGTGGCATCAGCGTATATGTTGGTCCATCTCTCCTCTCCTCTCCATCGGCGCCACCACTCGACGGAGATGGCGCCATGAGGCCCACATTAGCTGAAGCTAGGTCATTTTTTGGAGTCTCCATTTTTTTATCGTTGAGTGGGATGAAAACTCTTAAAAATAAATGAAATCCCTTCATCACTACAAGAAAAATATTTTCTTTTGTCACCAATGTAAATGGTCGCTATATATCTAATGTTACACACTATAGATATTTTATCAAAAAAAAATTTGATCGCACTTTGGTAATTAAAAACTTGTTACCATATGTATAAGTGATTACGAAGTGTATATGCTGATCACTAAAATTATATTGCAACTACAGAACCCTTAGAAACTACATATATTTAGCAACTAATGATCACACACATTGGTTACTAAAAATGTATATCCAAATAAAAATAAAATTTTGATCAATAAAATTTGGTGAAAAGCTCTATTTTCTTTTGATGTATCTTATTTTGTTAGTAGGATAAATGAATTAGAGGGGGGCCAAGTAAGAGGTCACATGAGAAATTTCAAAAGTTGGGGGCGGGGGGCATGCCCCCTCCCTCGTCCCGCCCCCAGTTCCGTCGCCACTGGCACTAAGACGACCATAAACCAGATTTTTGATTAAATAAAAATAATATAAACCTACAACTACGGGTATATGTATATGTCTCCCTTCTTCTTCCACAAGGTCTTTGCGCTACTCCATTTCATGTGCTCCACTCGACTCACTCTTAGAGACGTGCTGATGATCATCTCTTGTCACGATGATCATTAGATCTTATATTAACTGGTGAGTTACATGCTCATACCGACCGCTACAAAAAATTGAAGTCATGTTCCTATTCTTTTTCCCTTACCTGTACTTTGTTTTGAAACCACATTGTAATTCATTGCCTGACATTTGTAGTGCAATGAACACATCTGTACGGCATCCTCTTCTTAACCCTCAAATAATTCACAACGGCTGTCTCCGCTCCCCTTCCCCTGTTTCGCGTCGCGCCCATCCGCTTTCTTGAATCAAGAATCCATCAGCTTTCTTGGTCGAAGAGCACCAGCGCGCGCCAGAGATGGAGGAGCGGACTCCAGAGTCCCTTCACGAGGTTCGCGAGCTACTCTCTGGTCCGCTGCTGACCCGTACGGTGTGCGAGGAGGTATTGTAAGACGCCGTCCGTCTGGCGCTCCGCAGCAGCGTTGGAGATGACGGCGACCGAGATATCTACCATGATATATTCCTATTCGAGCCTCCAGGTTCCGAAGCCATGTACAATGCTTGAAAGCAGACGCCGCTCATCTTTCATGACGAGTGGACGCAGCCAATGACATAACCTGACAGCCGCAGTACCTCGCCGCCGCGCCCTACAACTTTCCCGAGATAGTTTCGACGATTCTTTGTTGCCTCCTGGCCCTGTTCTATTCTTTAGCTTGGAGGGCTCCGTCTGCCCAGCGACGGAGCTCCTCGCAGAGTGGTTGGAGAAGTTGGCCGAGAAGGACATACAGCTTAACATTAATGAATATCACACAACCTCGTGAGCTCCATTTCCCACTGCACCTTCTATGATAAGATTTCACCCTGAACTGCCTTGCGCTGGGCTTTTTTGATCTTGCTAGTGGCCTTCATCAGATGTTATTTATGGGGGATGCTTGCACAACGTTTGGCGCCCTGCAGAAGCTCAAGCTGGCAGGTTGTACCTTTGATGGGAATGATCTAGCAACCGTGATTAGATGCTGCTCTGCTTTGACAGATCTTTGTATCTGCGGTTTGGACCTGACCACAGGACATGGCGGACAGGGGCTCACCATCGTATCCAATCTGAGAGTACTCGAGCTGTCGCGGTGCAGAGCCACCACTCTAACCATTGAAACGCCAGCACTTAATCATTTGGCCGTATATGTCCACCCTTCGATGGATGCAAGGCAAGCTTGGGCTGAGTTTCATTTGGCATCCCACTCCCAGGTACTGAACGAGCTCAAATTCCTCAACATGGATCGTCGTCATCTCAGTTTCAACAGTGACGTAGCCATTCAGGCACTCTCTCCATCCCATACTACTTGTCATCCTTTAAGTTATTCCTAACTAACAATAATATATCCAGTTGCGACGTGATAGGTGCAGCGCAGAAACATCCTGGTTCTCTACTATATGCGGAGCCTTTCGGTAGCACTTAACATGTCTAGCATGGAGCAGGCGCACAAATTTATTCAATTTTTGCAGAGGACGCCCCAGTTGTCCAGCCTCAGCGTAAAGGTCACTACTTTCTATATCCATTTTATGCATCTCTTCTCACTGTCCCACATTGTATGCACTTAAACATTCAATATTTGTTTTCATACATATACTAATCTTAACTAATTGACTCATCCTATAGAGAATAGACGACCCTAGTGATACAGAGGGTGAACCCTGGGCTACAGATGGGTCCCTTCCCTGCCAGTGCATTGAGCAGTTCCTGCATACTCTGTTGGCGCAAGAGTACAGAGGTGGGTCGGCAGAGGTCGGGCTTATAAAGGCAATCCTCCACCAAGGCCGAAGAATAACTAGGGTAACTGTCCAATCCCACCCCAAGCTTCCAATGGCGACTAGGGAGAGAGACTCCAGGCTGTATAAAAGTTTGTCCCCCCCATCATGTGTTGTCGATTTTGAAGGCAATTAAATTGCCCAGAGATTTTGGTTGGCCACAAACATGCAAAGCTATGGGATTTCTCTTCCACCCTTTTAACCTTCAAAAAAAAAAAACAGCTAACATCTTAATTGCCTTCCTGGAACGATGATTTATTTCTGCAAGGACTTCTTGACCCAAACAACCCATGTGAGGCACACGGCTTGAACCTAAATGCTACTGGTTCTTTCAAGAAGTATCCTCTCATCAGATAAAACATCTTTCATATCAGTAAGATAGGACATAGAAAAACCTAAGAGGTGACCTGCAGGAGTCAAGAGAATCCCACGCGCCAAATGTTTTCTTGGGAAAACCAGGGTCACAGAAAAGCATAGAGCTTAAGAAAACATAACAGGTGACTTTCTTCAAAGTAGTGCAAAGCACACTATTCGTCTAACGTATGTTTCAGAAAATTGCGGTTACAGAAAATGCATGTGGGTTACATCTAATATATGGTGATTCCGGTAAGTAGATAAGTAATTCTAAGCTAACAGAACTAAGAGAGTTTAAAGCTGCACCACAAGAAACTAATGATACAGTGAAAATCTAAAAAAATCATGTATCCCACAATAAGCATTAGAATTAGGCAACATCATACTGCACAGAATAAGTTCAAACGCAGAAATAATATATCAGAAACACCTTTTTGGAAGGCTTAGTACAAGGCTGAACAAAAAATTATGGAATTCACAGATGCCGCAGAATCATAAAGGGCACCTTAACAATTTAGACAAATTTTTTTTCACCGGTGTTTTTGCAGAGACAAGATTGTTCTGGGTCAGCAAAAGCAGATGTGTACGAATATTTCATAGTATTATGGGAAGATAAATATATCAAAATTAAGAAAAGTCACTTTACTGATCCGTTTAGCACCTTTGGTTTCATGTATGTAGCATTGTCATGTTAGAATAAGATGAACTATCTTCAACATTTTAAAGTAACTTTCTCACCCATCGTTCAACTTTTGATCTGATTCAGAAAATCTCCTCTGAAGAATAGCGTTTTTGGTGCTTCATATATATCTACATCAAATATCTGCATTAACAGAGAATCTTGTCATGACAAATTTGCAAAATTTAGTTAAGAAATTTAACTGATTAAGCAGTTTTAAAATCAAATACTATGATCTAATTGTACACGATAGGATAACCTAGAATCTGTTTGAGAAGGTTAGGAGAAATATGAATACATGAAATGCACATGCCAGAAGGCTAACTTATGAATATCAAACAAGAATGACACAATAGTGCACGCTTTGTGTTGACGCTTGGATCGGGCCAACACACTTGCGCACGTCCGTGTGCAGAAGCAGAACAGAGAGATCGCGAAAACCAAAAGTTCCGATTTACCAAACCAGAAGTTCTGGTCTTAGCAAAACAGCAGCAGCACCTGGTTACCCAAGTCCGGGAGAGACCCGTGCTGATGAGGGCTTCCTAGCTAGGGTTGGTCTCGGCTCGTCAGGCCAGCTAGACCCTCTTCACCGCTGTCGGGACGGGAGAAGAAGAGAAGTAGGGTTTAGAGAGGGGGCTAGGGTTTGGAAAATGTAAGGCAACTTTATAAATGACAATTGGGATGCTCTCAATCGGCTGTGAGCCTCTCTTTATATACAGGTAGTGTGGTGTGCCCCCGTGGAAAGCCGGTGACTCCAACAAATCAGCAAGAAATCAAATTTGACACACTTTTTTAAAAACAGGCAAAATCGGAACTTACGGAATTCAAAACCAGAACTTTCGGTTTCCTCGGGGTTGCAAATCAAAAAAATAGGAACTTCCAGTTTTGCAGCCTGTGTTCATTTTGAAACTCTGTAACTTCCTCGTTCGGGCTCCAAACTAGGTCATCCGTATATCCGTTTCGATCATCTCAATGAGGGATACATCTTGTAACCTTCAAATCATGAATTGTGCTTTATCTTCTTCCATTTCTAATCACTTCTTTATTTCTTCTATGAAAATTGGTCAAAATGCCCATTTGTAACCGGAAAACATGTCTAAACACCAAAATTGTGAAATAATTAGAGTTAGAATTGATGTAGACAATTTTACTCTTGGTGAACCTGTCAAAACCAGAACTTCCGATTTGGCATACCGGAACTTACTGTTTTGGACCCTTTGGTAAATGACAGGACACTCCGATGGAATGAACCTCACTACAAAAAGGGTGCTCCCCGACATTCCAGTCGGGTATTGGACACTCCGGTGAGGACTTGGCCTTTTTCGGGTAATCTACCCTGCGAAAATCGGAACTTCCGGTTTGGAATATCAGAACTTCTGGTTTTCCATGACTGCAATTTTTGGTTGTCGACATATGCCTCTTATTTTTTGGTAAAACTAGTGTACCATAAAACACTTTGTGAAAAAAAATACCTATGGACGATGGTTTGAGAACACACCGGCCATAACACCACTTAAGAAACGACAGTGATTGTATTGGCCAACGTCCCTCAACTATCTTGCCACACACTCGGGTAATATATCTTCAAGTATCTACCATTCAAAGCTCTCGGTAGGCGGCTTCCTTGCAAGGTTTCTACCATGTATGCATCTTCGGCTATGATTTTTACTATTCTATATGGTCCTTCTCAACTTGAGGACCATTTTTTGAATTTGTTGCTTTTAGAACCTATGGGCAGAATCGTTTTCAAAACTAACTCACCCACTTGAAAAATCTTGGCTTTTATCTTTCTGTTATAAGCTCTAGCAACTCAGGCTTTGTCTCGCTCTCTATGGCTCTTAAAGCATCCAAGCGCTTGTCGGTCACTTCATCAATGTTATCTATCATCAAGCTTTGATATTCATTTGCGGATAAGTCACTTTACTTAGCTACCTTTAAAGCATCCAGATTTACCTCAACAGGCAAATTGGCTTCTTGTCCATAAACAAGTTCATAAGGCGTGACCATAGTGGCCACATGCCTAGAAATACAATGAGCCCACAAAGCTTCTGACAAGACCTCGTGCCCTCTCTTAGAATAACCCTTATTTTCTTCTTGATTAGCTTAATCAAAGTTTTATTGCTAGACTCGACTTGCCCGTTAGCTTGAGCGTAATATGGGGATGAATTGTGCAAGTTAATTCCATAAGATTCGGCAAACTCACGAACTTGACCAGAAAATAAAAAAGTATCTTGATCCGTAATCAAAATTTACGGGATGCCGAATCTATGTATGATATTCTCGGTGATGAATTTAATTACCTTTTGGTGAGTCATATTTTTGAGTCCACCGCTTCGGTCTATTTGGTGAAGTAATCCGTAGCAACCAACACGAAGCAATGACCTTTTGAAGAAGGAGGATGTATTTCACCCATAAAATCTAAGCACCATCCTCGGAATGTCCATGGTTTGATAATGGGATTCATCATGATAGGGGGTGCCATTTGTATATTCCCAAACTTTTGGCATTCCTCACACCCTTCGTAGTAGCGAAAACAATCGGTAACCATGGTTGGCCAATAGAATCCAGATCATCTTAATAACAGTTTCATTTTTGGAGCCAATTGATGTGTACCACAAATGCCTTCATGAACTTCTCCCATAGCCACCTTAGCTTCATCATCACCTAAACATTTCACAAGTAAATCGTCTTTCGTTCGGCGATATAAGTTATTATTAATCATAACATATTTGAAAGCCATGTGCCCAACTTTTTTATCAACTCCCTGATTGGGGTTACTAATATAACCAATTATAGGAGCCCTCCAATGTACCAATTCGGCCTTTCCATGCCTTGAATCATTAATAGTCGAATTCTCTATCTCTATGTGAAAACCGAAACTTTCAGTTTTTTCAATGTTCCAGATTCAACACAGAACAAACCGGAACTTTCGGAAATAGAAACCAGAACTTCAGATTTTTCCAAAACTTCGATTTTGGCTTTTTTACACATTGGTTCTTCAGCAATCGCAAATTTCCTTGTGTTGACGTCATAACTAGAAGCTTGCTGAGCTAAATCATTAGCTCTAGCATTCATTTGCCTCAGAATGTGGTGTATGTGGAATGGGTTAATTGGAACTATGCCCTTACAATTTTGCTGTTTCAGAAATATACCCTCCAACTTTTAATAATTGGCCTGGTGCCATTATTATTATGCCGAAATTGGAAATTTCTAATTGAAAATAATTGGAAATATGCCTTGCAACAGTTGTATTTTCATATATATGGGTATATTTTCAATTGAAAATATGCCCATATGGGCATATTTTCAATTTCGGCAAAATAATAATGGCACCAGGTCGATTACTAGAAGTTGAAGGGCATATTTCTTAAACAGCAAAATTGTAAGAGTATGGTTCCAATTCATCCATATTCTTTGCGATGTCTAAGCATTTATCCAAACAAGCATTCAATGGCCCGTCTAAACATTGGAAATCCCTAGCATCTTGCCGCACTACTAATAACGAATCACCAAATGCTTCTACATGTTCTACTCCCATGGATTCTTATATCTCTAGACCGAACAATAACGCTTCATATTCGGCCCGATTGTTAGTACAACAATGCTCTAATCGGTTTGAAAATTTGAAATAATCATTGTGAGGAGAAACTAGCACTACACCAACACCTTGACCTTCTGTACAAACCGATCCATCAAAGTTAACTTCCATGTAGTAAAAGTTATGTAACCCAACTCTATATCCTGCTCTAAATCAATCCGATGTTCAACAATAAAATTTGCAACAATTTGATCCCTCATAGATTTTAATGAATCATAAGCCAAATCATATTCAATCAAAGAATACGCCCATTTACTAAGCCTTCCACTAGATATTGGCCTATGTAGCATATGTTTGATGCCATTGGTTTGACATGCAACAACACAATTACTAGATAGTAAATAATATCTCAATTTGGTGCAAGCATGATATAAGAAAAAACATAGCTTCTCGATAAGAGTATACCTTGTTTCGGCATCCATCAACCTCCAGCTCACATATGTAATCACATACTCCTTTCCTTCGTCTTCTTGTGTCAAAACAGCCTCAATCACAATGTCTTCTGCTGCAATATAAAGATGAAATGAGGCTCCACTTCCAAGCACCTTTAAGACCGGCGGAGAGGACAAGTGTTCCTTGATCTTATCAAAAGCCTCTTGCTATTTTGCCTCCCAAGTGAATTCGGCTTCATTCTTTAGCCGAAGAATAGGAGTAAATGCGTCGACCTTCCCCGACAAGTTGACAATGAGCCTCCTCGAGTAATTTACTTTGCCTAACAAGCTTTGCGATTCTCTCTTAAATATGGGCAATTCCTCTTGCTTGTTCCTTTCTATTTTCTTTGGATCTATCTCTATGCCATTTTCACGAATAACGGAGCTAGAAACTTTCCATTTGATACACCAAAAGCACATTTAAGCGAGTTCATCTTCAGACCAAAGCGACGCATTCGGTCTAATGAAAAGTGCAAATCATCTAATTGAGAGTCTAGAGCAGCCGATTTGATTATCATATCATCTATATAGACTTCCATGATGACACCAAGCAGATCATGAAAAATAAAATTCATAGCTCTCTGCTACGTGGCACCCGCATTCTTTAGCCCAAAAGTCATGACAACCCACTCAAACAATCCTACAAAACAAAGGCGTCTAAAAGCGGTTTTAGACATATCATCTTCGGTGATGAAGATTTGATTGTAACCCATGTTTCCATCGAGGAAACTAATCACTTCATGGCTAGAAGCGTCATGGATCAACATATCGGCTATAGGCATAGGATACTCATCTTTAGGAGTGGCTCTATTCAAGTTCCTAAAGTTAATGCAGACTCTTATCTTATCCGTATTTGTCTTCTCAATGAGTACGATGTTGGATATCTACTCCACATACCTGCAAGGTCTTATAAAATTTTCATCAAGCAATCGGTTAATTTATTCTTTTAACCGATCATGCATATCCGGATTAAACCTCCTCATCGGTTGCTTAAAAGGCATAAAGTCAGATTTGATAGGAAGCCGATGCTCAACGAGGTCACGGCTCAACCCAGGCATTTCATTATAAAACCATGCAAAGAAGTCCACATACTCCTTTAGAAGCTCGATTAGTTCCACCTTATAATCGGCTCTTAGGTTTTTGCTTATAAATGTCGGCCTTGTATTACTATCATCTCCAAGATTAGCCTCTTCTAAAGGATCGGCTGACGTCAACCCTTGTCCTAATTTATCCATGTATTCTATTTCTTCTATGGCCTCACACAAATCGTTCTTGCTAGACCGATAGTGTTCGACCCTCTTTTGCAACCAATCTAGATTGGACTCTATTTAATCACATTATATGATTGAGCCAATTCTCCGTCGGCTTTACGTTGACAGGTACAAAACCACCTCTAGTCACACTAAGAAAGTCATAATCTGTCAAATCCAATCCAGATAAGCACTTAACAGTATCATGGGGCAACGAACATGAATCGGTCATAGCAACACAAGCCGATACATCTGCATGAACAACCTCCACATCATTACCAACCCACTGTATCAAGAATTGATGTAACATAGAGGGAACACACTTGTTAGTGTGAATCCAATCACGCTCTAGGATCAAGCTATAACCTCTTCACACATCGGCGACGAAGAAAGCAGTAGCCATGGTATTGCTCCCAACGGTGAGCTCCATAGAAGCGACCACTTTAGCCTCGATAGGATCTCCTCCTCCATTTAAAGTCATGTTGGTCCAAATGAGCTCATCATCGATGTTACCTACCTTGTTAAACAAAGAATATGACATTTGGTTACAATAGCACCTCCATCTACAAGCATGTGAGAAATTGGTGTACCATTAATATGACCTTTCACATTGAGAGGCTTCAATCGGTTATTGGATTCTCTAGGATTTTCGAAAACGGTATTTTTTTTGACCTAAAATCGAATTATGCCATAACCTCTTCTTCTTCTACGAGAGAATAATCGGAAAGAGATAAGCAAATAGTGTTAATGTCCATATCATCTCGAGGTGGTGTAGGCTCGTAATCCAGAAGATCATCATCATCGAACTCCAACATGTTCATATCACCTATAGAAGAAATAACAGCAGATTCCTCGACCTGCACGGAACCAGCAGAATCCAGAACTTCCGGTTTGGAATCTGGAACTTCCGGTTTTGGCAGAACCAGAACCTCTTGTTTCGAAACTAGAATCTTTAACTCCTCTGGAGACTCGGTCTTTTCCTTGACTTTCCACTGCTTATCGTGAGGCATCATTGGCTTCACCTCGTTAAATACATCCTCCCTCCATTTCTCCAAATTCTGTTCTCTTATTTCGCGGAGGCGTAGCCTTTGTAGCTTTCTCTTTTTTGTGCGGGTCAAGCCGGAGGAACACCACCTCAGCTGAGTATACTTTGTGAGTTACTTCTCACTGCCCTCACCACATGCAAGGGTTGTAGAGGTACCTTGACAATGTGGACCAAATCGTCTATCACAATCGGTCCACTAAAAGTTTCTGCAATCTTAACATTGGTGGTGCCAATCTTAATGACACCTCTAAATGTAACTTCTAGATTTTCAGAGGTCCCAATAGCAGGTCTACTTCCCTCCTTTTCATTTTTTACCCTCCATTCTTGTTTAGGAGGAAAAACGAGTTTTTCTGGAAAAACCAGAACTTCCTGTTTTGCTGCTGAGCAAAACAAGTACTGTCTTCCCTATGATCGACCGATTGATTTCCCAATCAGCCTTGAACAAAACTAGAGAGCTGCTAAAAAAGACTCTCCTTAGGCATGTGCCACCCCGGAAAAAGGCGGAGGTGGCATTGGCAACCTAAACGTCCATGGCCTCGCATAAGGACTCCACACCGAGGAGGAGGGATCCACGATGGCGGCATCCCAACCCCATGAGGAGGAGGAGGCCCATGAACATCCACCGTTTGCCTCACCTCCTTCCTAGGCAGGCTACTATCCCCCTTTTGTGGTGACCTCGGTTGCTTTATTGAACGATTGTTTAAATCGGTCTTTGACACTTGTATTTGCCCATAAGACAGTCAAAGGTGCGTTTAGGCCCCATTTTCCTGTCTACAGCCTTGCCCTGGTTCACTTTTCATTTGCCCACTTTAGGATTTCTTGGTTTAATCATCTCGGGCTTCTAAGTAAAACCGGAGGTTCTGGTTTTTCTTGGACAGTAGGAACAACCATTTCCTTGGCCTTTTGCGGTTACCCCCAGATGCATAACCTTTGATGGTGACTTGATAGATTCTCTGCCATTGGGGAACTTTTCAAAAGCCACTTTTCTTGAAACATCTTTTTCCCCTATTGGGAGAGGCCTCTCATCACCCACGATCACATTCTTCTCTTGAGTTGTATCCACTTGACTCGAACGAATCAACACTTTGGTATTGATATCGAGGGTATTAACAGGGAAGAGGTGCTTGTCCGCTTGCATCTCTTTGATACTCAATTGTCCCTTATTAAGGGTGGATTGGACCTGTCGACGAAACACATTGCAATCGTTAGTGGCATGCGAATAAGAATTGTGCCATTTACAATATGTCCTATGTTTTAATTCATCCGTCGGAGGCAAAGTGTATACAATCTTGATATACACACTTTTGTGTAATTCATCAAATATTTTATCGCGTTTAGCTACATCAAAGGTGTATTTCTCCTCGTCTTTCTGATTCTTATGAACCAGTTTGAGTGAATCGCAAGCAAATGATTTGGTTTTAGATGGCCAAACAAACTCGGCAGCCAAGATGTCGTTGGAGTCATCATCGTAACTATCCGAATCATACTCAAAGACGTACACATTGTTGCGGGTCTTATAGTCATGTTTCACTTCTTTGCTTCGGCTTTCTTGTGTCGAAGCTTTTTTCGAGTTGGGCAAGAGTGAGAAAATCATGCCCCTCCAACTTTTCCTCAAGATGAGACCGCAAGCCACTAAAAGCTAGATCAGCTAGATCCTTTTTGAAAATTGTTAAATTAAAACATCGGTTCTTAACATCCCTAAACCTTCAAATAAAATCAAGAACGGGATCGTCTCTCCCTTGCCTAACTGATGTTAAATGTGATAATTTCAACTCATTATCCCCAGAATAAAAATGATCATGAAATCTACGCTCTAAGGACTCCCACGTGTAAATAGAACCCGGGGACAATGATGAAAACCATGAGTAAGTGTTTTCGATTAGCGACAAAGAAAACAACCGCACTTTCAACGCAGCACTAGAACTCGCTTCCTCTAATTGAGCAATGTGCTAACTAATATACTCCCCAGTGGTTTTACTACCCTCGTCATTAAATTTAACAAAATCAAGAGCACGCCATCTGCTAGGATATGGGACCGAATCAAAATATGTAGGGTATGATTTTTGGTAAATTTGGTCCCTTCCTTTAAGATCTACCCCTAGCGTTTCACGAAATTGCTTGCTCAAATCCTTCTTAATAAAAGCAATGCATTTTTCCATGTTGGTTATGGGAGTTCTACGAGGTGAGGTATGCATGCTTGTCTTCATGGTATTAAATTGTTCATTATGACGTAGCCATGAGAAATACTTGTACCGCTAGGTGGGATAGGTGGTGTGCTATACACGATGGTACGGTATGATGGGACAAAATCAGCCAATTTGTTCAATTGGCTACTAGCCAGAATGGAAATGCTAGTAATTAGCTTTATATTAGGACACCCCAATGCTAATTAATGAGCAGTTTCTATGTTCCTTAATTACTTTACCATGTCATCATTTTGCTGATGTGTCAATGAATTTAACAAAGAGAGAGAAGGAAACCGTTTCTGAGGCAAGGAATGAAGTCTTAGAGTCTACCGAGGCACGAAGAAACTCCTTCCTGCACGTTGGGCAGACACGGCGAGGTTTCCATGGCGGAGAAGCAGATCCGGTGTGCCGTCTCCTTCCCCGGACGCGCGCCAACAAATCTCGCTGTTCCCGCGCATCCAGTCCTTCCTCCCGCCCTTGCCACACGCGGACTGTTCTTCTTCCCGCGCGATCTGGCTTCTGCGCGCGCCCGCTCTGTTCGCCTTCTTTTGGGGGTGAGAAGCTAGGTGGCGTCCCGCGCGTGCCTCCTCTCTCCTGCGCGGCGTCTCACCTCCATCCTGGCGCGTCGTCCCGCCTCCACTACGCCGTCCAACTCCCTCGTCCAGCCTTCGTCCCTTCTTGTTGCTTGCGCCGCCCCACCTCTCTCGTCTGGCCCCAATCGGCACCACCCGACCTCATCTGGTCCCCATTTTTCACTTTAAGATTAGATGCTCTGAACCGTCCTGGCCTTTCGCCCATTCAAAAGTGCAGCTATTAGACAGTTGGCAAATGGCAGCCCTGCCGACCAACTGGATGAGTATATCAAGATTGGAGAGAGCACTGCAGTGGAGTGTTGGAAGTTATTTGTTGAGGGTGTGATCTCAGTATTTCGGGATGAGTACTTGAGGCGCCCGACGGTACAAGATGTTGAACGCCTAATGCAGATTGGAGAGCGATGTGGGTTCCCTGGCATGCTAGAAAGTATTGATTGTATGCATTGGCATTGGCAAAAATGTCCATATGCATGGAAAGGGATGCATACCCGTGGTGATCATGATGCCCCTGCGGTTATTCTAGAGGCAGTTGCTTCGCACGATCGTTGGATTTGGCCTGCCTTTTTTGGTGTTGCTGGATCGAACAATGATATCAACGTGCTTAACCAAACAGATTTATTTGTCCAGCGGCTAAGAGGAGAAGCTCCTAAGGTGTAGTACTACGTCAATGTTCGATGCATAGTAGTTCCTATCTATTCACCATCAAGAGTTTCAAAGTGAGTATAGATGGCAATATAATACCGTTTATTACCTAGCGGACGGCATATATCCAGAGTGGGCTGTTTTTGTTAAATTGATACGTAACCCACAGACCGAGAAGCATAAACTGTTTGCAAAAATGCAAGAAGGGGCAAGGAAGGATGTTGAACGCGCCGTTGGTATTTTGCAATCACGTTTTTCTATTTTGCGTCGACCAGCACGTCTATATGAGCAAGGGGATCTTGAGAATATCATGCTTGCTTGTATAATCCTTCACAAAATGATAATTGAAGATGAGAAGGATATAGAGCAAGTTCCCCTTGATTTGAATGAGGAAGCAAGCACATCGACTGTTCAAGCAGCAACATTTTCTCATGGACAAAACCCAGAGATGGAAGAAGTGCTACAAAGAAATACGACTATTCGTGATAGAGGAACATACAAAGACCTTCAATCAGATTTGATTGAACATATATGGCACAAGTTTAGAAATTTGAATTAAGTAGGTATTGTTGACATTTACAAATACCTCACTGTTATAGTTTACTGTTTTCTATAGTTTATGTTTTTTGGAATCGGGATATTGTTGACTGTTATTTATATTTGATTCATTTTATTCTCACATACAATACTTTTTTTTAGGCAAACATGAAGTTCTGGTGTCTGGAGAATGGATGGGTGGAGTCTTGATGATTTGCTGTTTGAAGGATGAAGTTGTACTACTTTTCTCAAAAGTGTCTATCATAGTCTTTATTTATGTCATGGAGTCATATCTGAAGTCTTTACTTGTGTCATGAACTTTGTTATTTTGACTTCAATCATGGAGTCATTTCTGGAATCTTAAGTTCAGTCATTGACTTTGTTATTTTGATTTTGCAAACCTTCTGGTCATGTGCAAATTGGAGGTGTCATAGACGTTTGGCTCAGGTTGTCCGGTACTGTGTTCTGGTATAATCAGCATGTCTTGCCACAATTGATCCTATCTTTATTAAAGAGCATGCAAGAGGTAATTAAGTATAGAAACTATGCTAGAAACTATGCATTGGAAGTAATTGGGTCTAAAGAGTAATTTATTGCTCTCTCTCTCTCTCCTTAAGAAACTAGTACAAGAAACTATCCATTGGGACTGCCCTTACAGACTAGATAAAAATGGCGACAGACAGCACAACTCCAACCACATTAGGTGACTCCTAACTCCAGCTTGGGTTCTTCTTGATAGCTCTGCGCATCCTCAACTGGCGCAAGACCATAGGTGAGACTTACCTTCTGGTTGAATGAGGGACAACCCCCCCNCCCCCCCCCCCCCCCCCCCCCCAACACACACTAAAACCGATCCACAGCCGCAAGGGTCCGCAGCAGGCCTTCCACATTTTTAAGGTTTCACTTCGAGATTTTGTTTTCTATATTTTTTCTGTGAAATTGAACTGATTCTTTTAAAGTTCCTCTATTGCAAAAGAGCCCTAACGACTTCGTCTTTTGAGAGATCCTTCAGCAGACCTACCCAAAATGTTAAAAAACAAGCTTGATATATAATATCTTTTGGAGCAGAAATCAACTATGATCAAAGGAAACTTTATTCCTTGCTTTCCAAATGGTCCAAGACAAGGCAGCAATACCGGGCACATAAAACTCTTTCCCACTGGGAAGGTAATTATCTACCCAAGGGTAATATTTGCAACAGAATTGGAAATACAGTCAGCACCTAAGCATAGCCCTACATAACCCCACGCCACTTTTGCAACTGGACACAAGAGAAAAAAAGGTGTAATGGAGTTTTTTTTTCCTGAGTACAAAAATCACTGTATTACCTTTCCATTTTCTCCTCTTCATATTATCCCTAGTCATAACAACAGTCTGATATAGCAGCCAAATGAAAATTTTAATTTAAAGGGGATGTTTGATTCTGGATGTATTTACTAAGTTCTACTCGGCAACCCTTTGTTTCCTGCAGCATTCAAACATTTGCTCCTACGCACTTTTCCTACGGAGGCTGCCCACGGAAATAAAATTAGTAGACAGAAATTAAGGTTAGAGTATCCAGGGTTATGCACACATGTAATGAAATTAAGGAAGCGATAAGTTCAGTAACGTAGATCTAAAAGTTAACAAAAATGTATTATGACAGTGTTGCACTAAACAATCAAATGTAAAGCAACTGATGTCATGGTCTCACCCTAACCAAAGCGATGCTACAACTTGTAATTGAAGATATAATTGTCAAAGGGAAATAGCAGATGAAAATCACCTCCGAAGAATAGAAATAGCAGCATGATCAAATAAGGCATATTTTTTGTACCTGCTCGTGGTGATTAGCCGGTCGCTGCTGTGGCTGCTAGGATCTGCTGGTTCGATCTACTAGTCTGTTGGTGTCGAGGCGCAGGAGCTTCTTATCTGTTGTGAAGATTTTGTAGGAGTCGGGGCAGAATATGATTCTGATCATGAGTGCTGATGAACAGGAGATGTAGTTTGTATGAAGGGGAAAAAAAGATTTTACAGTTGTGGTTCGGACACGAGGAGAGAAAATTTCAGAAAAGTTCTTTCAAAAAAAAAATCAGAAAAAAAAGTGCGGTCAGGCATCATCAGGCGGCAACGACGAAATTGAAATCAAATGGGAAAAGAGACCTTGGTCAGACCTTACACAGCCATATGCCACTGCAGCGGCCTCGGTCGTTGCCGTGTTCGTCGCAATCCTCCAGGTTCTGCCCCGATAGCAAGATCACCTGCCTTGTACCACAGCCCTGGTCATTGTTGCCGTATATGTACACATCGCAGTCCAACATCACTGAGCACGCCAGGAACAATTTGAACAGTTTGGGAAAAATTTGCATCCGCTTTTTACCAGAAACAAATATCTAGCGTGTCCAGGTTGTGCATCTAGCTAGCTACGGCGTTGCTGGTCTGAGACCTGATGGCTCATCTTTTTTTTTTTCATATTTACTATTGAATTATGTCAGTAAAAAAAACATATGAGCAACAATTCAACGTAAACATCTTGATGCTAATGTACTTGTAGCTCTTTTGTAAATTACTTGTCTGAACTTCTCAAAGTTTGAAAACAATGTCATTTGTTTCTCATTCAATAATTTTGTGTCAATTTCTCGAGTAATTTTGTTTTGATTCCTTCAGTAATTTTATGCATTCATTCAGTAATTTTATTTTGGTTTACTTAACACAACAAACCTTGAAAATTACTAAATGAACTGAAACAAAAATACTGAATGAAATATAATTACTGGGGGAAAAAAATTACTAAAAGAATCGAAATAAAATTTTTGAATAAAACTGAAACAAAATTACTGAAGGAATCAAAATAAATTTACTAAAGGAATTGATATAGAATCACTAAATGAGAGAAAATTACTAAACAAATTGAAACAAAATTATTTATTAAATTATGATGCTCACAATTTGAGTTTGGTTTGAAATAGGTAAAGGGTATTTTAGGAACAAAAGTAACAAAAAAATTAAAATGAATGCTTAAAAAAGAATTCAGATTTTATGGTGGCTAATAAAGAACTCAAACTTTTTTCAATGGGTGACGAGGAACATGATGCACGGTGTGCCTAGCAGTTCATCTCAGCCCGTCCTCGTTTGGTTGAACGGCCAAGATAGAAGCATTCACTGTACCCTCTCTGCTCAAGTTTCAACCGCCGGCTGGCCCCCTTCCGTCTCAACACCGGTTGCGCTGATGTTAAAAAAAAACACCGGTGATTTAAAAAAAAAAAAAAAAAAACACCGGTTGCACTGCTGGGACCGGGCGCCTTTCTCCTTCCGCACTGCCGCAGTTCCTCCTGCTCCTCCTCCCAGTGCCGTACGCTCAGATCCCCCTCCCAGATCCGCTGCGCCGGAGCTCTCAACGCCGGCGGCCGCGCCATGGCGTGCCTCGCGATCTCCCTACAGCCGGTGAACGGCCCCGACATCCTCCTCCAGACGCGCTCCTGGTTCCCCGTCTCCCGCGCCCTCGCCGCCGTCTCCGCCTTCCGCCTCGCGCGCCTCCAGCTCGCCCGGGGCAAGCAGCAGTCCGCCTCCGCCGCCTCGCTTGACGCCATTGGCGACGACCCCCTCGCCGCCTCCTCGGGCCAGCTCGTGGTCGGCGTCGAGTCGCAGTACCGCGTCGTCTACCGCCTCGTCAACTCCATCTACGTGCTCGGCGTCACCACCGCCTCCGACCACGCCTCCGCCGCCGTCCACGCCTTCGCCGTCGCGGACGCCGTCAACCAGGCCGTCTCCGTCGTTGTCGCCGCCTGCCGCGGCGTCGATGTCACCCCCGAGAAAATACACCGCAAGTACCCGGAGGTATACCTCGCGCTCGACCTCGTCCTCCACGGTGTCGGATCCGTCCGCCTCTCCCAGATCCTAGCCACCATCCATGGCGACAACCTCGCGCGCATGGTCAATTCCTCCCCTGACGCTGAAGCTAAGGCCCGCGGTGCCGATTCCTGGCCCACCGTTGAGCACCTCGCGCATGACCGCCATGCTGCCAGGGACGGCTTCTCCGGCGCCTCCTTCGAGCTCCCGCAGGAGACCCTAGCGGCAGGTGATGAGTTCTCTTCTAACATTGCCCCTGCGACCACAGTCGCTACTGGAGATGAGGCACCACCTGAGGAGGCGCAGCCTGTGGAGAAGGACCCCTTTGCAGCCAGCGACATGATTAACAACAAGCCAGAGGAGGAGTTGGTGGGTGGGTTCAAGAAGAACAAGGAGACTGCACTTGTGGTTGCAGATCCGGCAGCTGCACTTGCTGGATTGGAAGTCACAACATTACCACCGGCAGAGGCAACTAAGCCGACATTTATCGGTGTTGAAGGGTTTGAGGGTGACTATGGTGGAATTGAGTTTGGAAATGAGGAGGCTTCGCTTGCTGAGGCATTTGAAGGACTGAATGCACCATTTGGGGGTGGTCTGGATGCTTCCGAGTTTGTTACCACAACAAAGAAGGATCACAAGGACAGGACCATCACAGGTCTTGAACTGCTAGCAACTAGCACAAAGCCGTCAGATGCTGCTTCTGGTACTCTGGAGAATCTGTTGGTGACCAAAAAATCAGAGATGACTGCACCGGAGCTGTTCATTTCAGAAGAAATCAATGCAGAGTTCAAGGGGTCTGTTCTTTCACGGGTTGGTTTGAAGGGTACAGTCTTCCTCCGGACATTGCCACTGAACAAGTCACAAGGGAAAGAGACAGAGTTCTCATTCCAGCTGGAGGGCACATCAGGAATGAAGAGAGCCGCTTTGCAGACCAATGTGTTGAGTAACCTCCAGAATGGGCTGTTCCATGTCAGGACAACCTCGAAGGAGGAGCCCATTCCCCTCATGAAGTACAGCTTCCTGCCTAAGCACTCACCTCTTCCTTTGAGGATGCGGCTTGTCAAGCGCCACAGTGGGACATTACTCTCAGTGATGATACAGTATGCGTCCAATCCTATGTTGCCACAGCCTTTGAGCAATGTGACATTCATTGTTAAGCTTCCTGTGGATCCGACTCTGCTCAATGTGTCACCCAAGGCTGTGCTGAACCGGGCTGAGAGGGAACTTAGATGGCACATTCCGGACATTCCCCTTAAAGGTCCAGCTGGAAGGCTGAGGGCTCGGATGCCTGTTGATCAAGACTCCAAGGATGGTGAGCTAGAGGTTGTTGGTATGGTGAAGTTTGCTTACCAAGGGCCGTTCACATTGTCTGGCATCAAGTTATGCCCAGCCACTGATGGCATTTCCCAATTTAATGTGGCTGGCCATACATTCTCCAGTGGAAGTTACCTGTGTATCTGATTGGTATCTTCCTTGTACTTTAGATGTACTTCTTCATTTTTTGTCTGTTTATTGATACAGCTGGGTTTCAACTCCCAATTGTATGTAGGGTTGTGTGTTTGTTTCTGCGAAGCTGAAGTTCTATCATGTTTTTTCTGAGTTGTCTATTTTTATCTTCATATGGTCTCTGTCATTAGTTATAAAATATATCACCCTTTAACTCATTTTATTGTATGTACAAAGAAACAATGTCTGTTGTTCTCTTGAAAATCAACTTTATAGCACTATGTGAATCCATAATCCACACACTTGAATTCATTTCATTCTTTTTAGCAGCCATAATCACATGGCATGTTATGTCATTGTAACCTTTAGCATGGATTGTTTTCTAGAAAAGAAATAATTCACTAATTCTTCTTAGCAGGTTTGACATCAAGTATGTACCCATATATTTGATGCATTCATACTGTTTTTTTTTATGCTTCTGTACATGATTACAATATTATTGAATTGCTAGTAGACACCAGTTGATCTTAGTCATATGTTGTGTTATTATTCTCTCTGTCGAATTATAATGAATTAACAAGTTATGTCCGCTGTTTTC
>BCLF01000110.1:294008-366245 GCA_001602275.1 Zoysia japonica | reverse complement strand
ATTTAGATGTATTTTGGGTCCTGCTAGTGTTATAGATCGTCTGATGTATCTGTAGTATAGTCATCAATCTTTTATCAATGATGAAACTAGCATTAAATTATTTCCACTAAATAGAATAGTCCTGTTAATATATTAAGTTGTAGCATCATTATATGATTTTTTTTTCTGGAATTGACTATTTCTGTTTGTGAGCTTTCACAAGAAACACTTGGAAGAATGAGAGTTACTGATATGCAAGAATACCTTTATGTGAAGTCCATTTCCTGGTAAATGCATTTAGAACAGTTTCTTAGCCAGTACTACCTCCGTCCCTAAATATAAGCATTTTTAGATTTAATCAAAGTCAAATTTTTTTAACTTTGACCATTAATAATATAAAATTAATGATATTTTATCATATATAAATCATATTACTAGATTCTTCATGAAACATACTTTCATAATATGTAATTTTTTATATTAGAAATTATTTAAATTTATAAATATTATTAGTCAAAGTTGATAGAGTTTGACTTTGACCAAACCCAGAAATGCTTATATTTAGGGACGGAGGGAGCAGTGAATATATGTTTCTGACATAGTTGTTATGTACTCGACCCGTCCCATTACAACTGTAGCTTTTGACTTTAAGCATTGTGAAAATATTGTTTATTTTGTTGTGAATTATCAAGATACTTCTAGCATGATTTATTTGTTTTTATATTTTCAAAAAAAAAATTGAATAAGACTAATGGTCAAGCATATTGTCGAAAAGTCAAAAGCGACAGTTATCATTGGATGGAAGGAGTATATTATCTATACTACTGGTTATTATGATGTATTTCCTTTTAGTAGATAAAGGTGCAACTCTGTCAGTCTAAAAGCTCATGGTCTTTTTGTTCTATGAACTGCACTATTTAGCCGTCTGCAGTAGTTATATGTATGATATTATCTCTTGCAAATTGACTGATATTTTGTTCTGGGATTATGTATACGAGCGAGCCTGTTTATGTACTCCCTTTGGTTTTAATTGATGTCGTTTAGACAACCATTTTAATTAAAAATGGATGGACAATGTTTGTGCTGTCATAATGTCGAAACCAGAAGTCGTAAAAGGACAATTTTTCTCTCTATAAAATTACTTTTATTGTTGTTTGTAAGCTCCAATATCTTTTATGCACCGAGCACTCCCTCTGTCCCAATTTACTTTTCATTATACCTTTCTCATATTTTTTTTTCTCACTTACCAATACACCTCTCTTGTATCAATATACATTACTGATATGGTAATAACATTCAATGTCCAATGGTTGTTATGCGCCAGCCAAGATAAGTTCAGATGTTAGTGCCTAGTAGATTTAGGCCTGAAAACAGGCTGAAGAAAATGAACTAAATATAGAGGGGGTCGGATCGGATTAGGATCAGGTCAAATTTCTATCCATTTTTTATCACTCCTAAGTAGATTTGTGTCTAACTGTAGATTTTCATCCTTCCAGCTAGTAACACTGATCCTATGTTTGGTTACAGTAAATGAAACCAAAAAGGAAAAGTGGCACATATCGTAGTTGAAAAATGCTGTATGGGGATTTGATCCCGCAATTTATGTTATTAGTAACAGTTTTACTTTCAGACAAATCAATGGTTTTATAGACTATTAGAACGAGGGTGACTCAGATAGCCTAATTCTGGTTTAGTTACTATAAGGGGATCATGCAGGACACCTGCTGGCTGCTACATGATCAGTTTTTCATGATTTTTCTCTCCGTGAAATGGTAATTGTGTGATTAGGTTATTTCTATGGGGACATTCTTTTTTATCATTTTCTATTATCACCTGAAGTTTGAACCCCTTTTTTTCTTTTAGAAACCTGAAGTTTGAACCCTGATACTTGTATCAACTTCTTGAGTTTCAGAGTGCAAATAGTTCAATCTGTGAGTTTAGAAGGATATATGGCCTGGGTTAGATGCTTGAACTGTTGAGGTTATCGGATGGATATGTGATACAGTTAGTTACCATTTGGTTATTTCCATATAATAGAATAGCATTTATATATTTGAAGTTGGATTTCTGTTACAGGTGACGCTTAGGAAGTTGGTTGTGGTGTGCATGACTTCGTGAGAATCAATTTTTGGAACGGAGAGAGTCATTGTTTTGCATAATCTGAAAGCCTCTTGTCCCTTTTCTTGTATGAACTGCTGGACTTAACCATCTTCTATCAATGTTTTAACTTGGTGGGACTCCGACTACTGTAGGTGGAAGAACGCCAGGCGAGCTACGAACCGTTGGAGTTCAGTAGCCAGTTCTTCCGTAGGTGAGCGGAACTGTGCAACCATGAAGTCACTCGTGACTTTGCGAGCTGGAATTGCTAGTCGCCACATGCTTACGGTTCTTCAAGGATATTTTTTTTTTGGCCCCGTATGATGGGAGGAAAGAACTGTTGACGTCTGATGATGACATTCCCTGCCTTCCCATTTTCATGGAAAGTAGATTTGTTCGAGAACATTTTGACTTCATCGACTTTGGGCAGTTGGTTTCCCGTAACTTTCGATGCCACAGGGTAAATTCTTCTCAAGAAATTAATATCAGTACATTTTTCAAAATAGGTTACCTTATCTCAATTCATTTCTTCTCTACGGGCCTGTCACTACGTATGCAAACTGGTCAAAATTTGTTACTACTAGTTTTCTTTTTGTGACGTAATTTTATATACAACCGGGTTAAATTTTGTAAACTACTCCTCCGTAGGAGGACTGTAGTTCTAGACCACTCAGTGGTCACCATCTGACGATCGCGTTCGACGCAGCCGTCCTGCAGCCGTGCACCTGGACACGGACGTTCGGCAGATGTTGCACCTGCGGAGAACGACGAGACCCGTCGGAGCTGAATCACCCACTACGGCCTACCACGAGGTCCACGACTTTGCCGGGCATCACGAGCGGGGAAATCAAACAACAGCGAGCACCGTGGCGGCTCCTGTCGTGTCCCCGTCGACGGCCCGTGGCCACCCACGGATCGCGCCCGACGCGGACGCGCCGTGGCTCCGCACTCGTGCGCGCGCCTGTCGGTGGCGGCTTGCGCGTGTCGTCGCGTTCGGCGCGAGGACGGACGGAAGGACGGCGGAGACGTGCGGTGAACAGACAACAGCGAAGGGACAGCTCCGGCGATCTGATTGATGTCGCTGCCTGGCTGGTGAGGAATATCAGGGGCGTGGCGACACGACAGACCGGAGAGTTGCTCTGTTTCGGGGACAAAGGCTGCTGCGTGCCCATTTCTTCTCTGAACACTGTGCTCTGTTGCTTCTTGTGGTCACTGATGATAGACCGAGGAGAACTGCTGATCTGTGACAGAGAGAGAGAGAGAGAGATCAGCTGGCTGATACGCTGCCATCTGCAAAGCTGATCAGCGACTGATAGCGGAGCGTTCTTTGCTTGCGACGGGGGGCGGAATCGAGTAGTAGAATATGGTATACGTACACTGACTGACGCGGAGGCAGAAGCAATAGCGAGCGAGCGCGTATACTGACTGTTGCTGCTTGGTCTTTGATTTTTTTTTTCCCACATTAGCAGAAGCACCTCGACTTTGCTTCTGAACTTGCCAAGCGATGGCGATTCCAGTCCACTCGCTTTATTTCGTCTCATCCTTTCAACTTTTCTTTCACCACACCACTTTAGCCTCGTTCTCTTCTCTCTCTTTTTTTTTTTTTTGCTTTTTTTCAAATAGTTTTACAACGGCAGGTGATGATCCTTTTGCTCTTGTAAGAATTATGAGTTCGAACTTCGAACTGTTGTTGGTGCTGATCGATGGTGTGTCACGCAAGTTCCCAAAGAACACATGTTTACTTAGACCGTTTCGAACGTGAGATTCTTTACACTTTTTTATATTTTTACTGTAAAATTGCACTGATTATTATGAATTTTTTTTAAAGTTTCTGTGTTTCAAAGGGGGTTTTGAAATTGATTAATAAAACAAGCATTAGTCGTTGCTGCCGGGTATCCATAGCAGTGGATGGTCCCCAAAATACGAAACAAAAGAGTACTCCTACGACACAACATTAGAAGATTATTAATTTGTTCGCTCGAGGTTGGAACCACTACCACACTGGCTGTTAGACTATAGGCCAGCGGCTCACTATTGCTACTAACTTGTTCACAGCTCACTCATGAACCGTGTAGGCGGCCGTCTTTTCCTCGAGACGCACGCGCGCGCGCACGCTGGCCTGCATGGTGTGCGGTGCTTTGGATAGAACATGAACCTGGTACTGCTGGTTTGTTGCAGGGGAGCTATAACACTGCACTAATAATTGGGCTCACTTTGCATACATACAAGACACTGCTAACAGAGTTATTTTGGTCCATATATTAACAGGGGCGAAGCTAGGGTAAAGATCCAGAGTTACACATTCTTATATATATATATATACATTTCTAAATTATTGTTACTATTAACTACTAACATCAACTTTGATTATTTATTTTATTAAAAAATTGATAAAATCATATATTTTATTATAATTTACTTTATTATTAAAGCTATTTTGATCAAAACTTATATACATTTGAATTAATTTTTTAATAAGATGAATGATTAAAGTTGATGTTAGAAATCAACAGCAATAACAATTTAAGAACGGAGAAAGTAATTTTCAATAACTTGAGCTTCTCTAATCATTAACAAAAAGAGAACTACTTTGCAGCCTGTTGCACATGCACCAGTGAGCTTGAACGTGCTTTCGCCAGCGTACATATATAGTAAGCTTGTATAAGAAGATTTTAATAATGTCTTTGGTATCATGCATCCTCAAGACTCAGACAACAGGAATGCTATTCCTGGTACATTTACACACTAGTCAGCTACTATACACTAGTGTACTTAATTAAGTACTTAATTAATTAGACGAAACTAATCCTGATACAACAGAGGATAGAGAGAACTTTATTGAAAGAGGAAGGAAACTGAAACATTGATGGGCACCGCTTCGCCCTCGTGCCTTTCGATCAACTGCCATCTGCCACCAGCCATGACGGCACTCCCGTGAGGCCACTATGCGCCCGCTGGCCGGCTGGCGCCTGGCGGCGCCGCCCTCTCACGGACGGCTACACCGGCCGAACAAAAGCGTGCAACATGTACGCCTTTACTTTCGTAACTCAAACAGTTACACCAGCCTCACCGGCGCCGCGGCGGCGGCCACGGCGACGGCCTCGACGCCTCTGCAGCTCAGCGAGCGAATCAACCGCCACGGCGCCCACCCGTCCGCCGCGGAGGAGGGTTCGTTCGGCGCCGAACCGGCCGCGGCCGCTGCCTGACGCGCCTTCAGCCGCCTCCTGATCTCGCCCATGTCCATGGCCGACGGCACGCGCACGGACCCGAACGCCATGTGGTGCCACCGCAGCCTCCGCGGCGGCGCCTCGACCTTGGCCGCCGCAGCGATGGTTTGCGAGCGGGGCGCGCGCTGCGACGACGGTGGCTGGTTGTTCACAACAACCTTGCAGGCGACGTGTGCGGCGACGCGGCGACAGGGTCTGTGACGCGCGGTGTGGGCGATACGGTGCCGGGGTTGGGGGAGAAGCGGCCTGAACTCGAACTCGTCGTCCTCTTGTTCTTCGTCGGTGGAGCAGGGGTGCTGGTGGTGCTCGTAGGCGGCGTTGGAGAGAACGGTGACGGAGGAAGGGTGAAGCGATGGCCCCATTTCCTCTCTCTAGTGAGAGAGCAAGGAAGCGAGGAATGGGAAAGTGTGTGCTCGAGATGTGTGTGTAGAAAGCGTGCCCGTTTGCGTCGTGGAAAGGGTTTTATGGAGAGAGAGACAGAGAGAGAGGCGTGGTGATGATTCCTTCCTGGCCTTCTCTGAGCTTGTCGTTGAATAAAAACCATGAACGTCGCTTTGCTTTGTGCGTAGGTAAGGTACAATGGTGGTCGCCTGGTCGGTATTGGATGACGTTCACATGGAAGCATCTAAAGGGTGGGTGCGTAATCTGACTTTGCAGGCGTACATGGATACTGCCATGCTCCCTCCAGTGCATAAAGGAAGTTATTTAAGACAATGTTTTAGTCAAATATTGAGAATATAGACTATAAATAATTTTTAATAAATTAAGTTTAGGATTATGAAAATTATATTATTAGATATGTCTTACAAAGTAATTTTATAAAAGTATAGATATATTACTTTTTAATAAATATTTTAATAGAAAATAGAAGTCAAAGTTATGAAATACTCCCTCCGTTTCAATTACTTGTCATCTTAACTTTGGGCACAAGAATTAAGAAGAGATAAAAAAGTAGGATGTGCTGAGAAGAGAGATAGAGATGTACTCTTATTGTTAATAGAAAAAGATGCATTGGGAAGCGAAGATGACAAGTAAATTGAAAAAACTCGAAGAGGCTAGGATGACAAGTAATTTGTGATGGAGGGAATAGTATGTAAAAGGTCCAAGTATAGATTACGACAATCGTATTTTATCAGACTACTTGCCAAGTGCCAACACGGCAATATATTCATTTTGAAATGCTGATTTTGTTTACAAAAACCATATTAACTCAGATGTTCTTGATCTGTCTTTCATTACTGGAAATCAGATAGGAGTAATAAGAGCTTTGATCCTTTGCTTGGTGAGTCCATAATTCCAATCACGCCAACATGTAATGATTTAATAAATGTTACTACAGTAGTTCCACATTTTTTAGAAAACTTTATGAATCAGTTTGTCTTTCTGCAAAAGGGGGAAGATATTTTAAAATTTATACGCCACACCATGGACTTTCAACTGTGGCAAGAAACAAGAATGTCAGACCATGGCTTAAGTTGCATTTCAAAAATGTTTCTTTCAAAATAGCTACTCCCTCCCTCCCAATGTAAGTGACTTTTTTTTGCTTTTAGAAATCAACGTTTGACCATTCATTTTATTAAAAAATTTATGAAACTATAAAAACAAACAAATCATAGTTAAAGTATTTCTAGTAATAAAATATTCACAATAAAATAAATAATATTGTTATAAATTTTTTAATAAGACAAATGGTCAAACGTTGATGTAAAGTCTAAAATGTCACTTACTTTGGGACTTTGGGACGGAAGAAGTACATTCCAAGGTCCATTTTAGCAATATGTTTCTAGAAAGATGTAAAAATGATAAAAAAAAATTGTGGCACATGTCCAAGGTGGATTGACCAATTCTCTAGACCTGTTGTTGCTTCTCGCTTTGATCCATTTCAGTATTTTTTTTTCTTTGTTGATTTGACCTAACCGAACTAGCTATTTGTCAATGTTTCTAGAACAAAATTTACCAGTTTTTATAATAGTTATCTGCGGTACAAAGACAAGCAAAATAGCAATCAATATTTGTAAATTCCTATTATGAGGTACAGGAAAATGTCCATGAACTTTCACTTTTTCTTGATTTCCCACTGACAGTTATCTCGTTGTCACAGTCTTGAGCAATAGCTACAAATCAAGGTACTACACTGGAACACACGTGTGCAATAGACGTCCATTACTTTTGTTCAACTGTTTCTAGACGCTTTGACAAACCGAGCGTGACGCGAAGGAAAAAGGTGGAGGACAAGAGATATGAATTGAAGGCTAAGATCGAGAATACCCAATATTGATGTGAAATCCATGTCACGAAATCTTTGGCAAGTCTTCTGTCAACATTCGTACCTGTATATATACGTAGTACAATGTTAAAATTTTCGAAAGGTATGCGTAGACCTTTCTCTGATCTCCATATCTTGTCAGATCACCATATCAGATCTCTGATGTGTTTCTAGAAAATTTGTGATAGCATTTTTCAAAACGAGTCCTCTGCCAAACCGTAGACATTCTCTCACTGGCTTGTGGACCAGTAGGTGCGCCTGCCCTCTACTGGCCATTGTGCTCCTCATATCGGATACTTAAGTTATACTCCTACGTTTCTGTGTATTTTTTTTAAAGAAAAGAACAAAAATTGGGAAGAGTAGTACATAGCATCATCAAATCTTATTTGAGGCTGTTTACGGTAGACCAACTAGTATTGTTAACACATGAAATCAATCTGAACCGTCCATTTTTGTGAGAGATAAAATTGCGTTACTTTTCAAAACTGATGCATGTAAAAATTTTCAAAAATATTGATCCGGAACGTTTATTTTTGTAAGAGCTAAAATTACGCATACATAAGTTTCTAAAAATATAATATTAATTTCTAAAATGGATATTATATTAACTGAAAATTTATTAACGAGCTTTTACCTCGTAGGAGGTAAAAAAACACTTTATTTCTTGAGATCGGTGTATATGGTCTGGGTGATGGAATATTGATCATCTCTGAGTAATTTTTTAACCACTGACTTATTTAAGAAATCACAAATATTCTTATAGCCTTTTACTGTCATACACTCACACCTTAACTAATGACATATTTTTAGGGTTGTGGTATTTTTTACCATCAAGTTTTTGGTAACATTAACACTCCATTTTAAAATTATTCGTTGTTGTCCTAATATTAATAATTTAAAATTTTATATGGGGGTAATATTTAATTATTAAACGAAAATGTTTTTATGATATTCTTAACTTTACTGTAAAACTTTTATAGCTGTGGGATAAGTTTTCTATTCTCAAGGGTCTAGGGCCTTAATGAAAAACTTGTAGGCTCAACCTAGCTCAACCCGTCTTTGGCTCGACTCAGCTCGGATCAGCTCAGATCAATTTTAAGGAGCCCATCTATATAATTAGCTTGTTTTGTTAATGATCCAGCTCTTGTGCTATTCGCAAGCTTAACGAGCCAAGCAAGAACAATGTGACAAGCTTTATTTCTTGAACCGTCTCAAATTTAGAGGTTATGCTGTTACGTGTCTTTAAGTCATTTTCATAGCTATTTGAATCACAATAAATTTTGCATATTAATTTAAAATTTAGAAGTAACATGCTCAGCTCGTGAGCCACAACAAGCTGGCTCTCACAAGCTTAGGCCCAACTCAAACAGCTGCAAACGCAATATCTAAACATAAATATAAGGATTATCTTTATCTCTACTCCTTAAAAACACAAAATTTTTTTTCTACGTACACACGATAAAATGTTACCAACAAAGATAGATTAGATTGTAGGCACACGAAAAATGCACCCAGAATTATCTTTTTTACAAATTTAACGAATAAAATCTCTCTATATACACCTCTTACAAATGATATCTAACAGATGAGCTCTTTCGAATCCCTCGATGTTAGACCCACACGGACCTTAACAAAACACAACTAACTGAAACAAATATGAGATCCAAAGAAATTTGTTGGAAAATAAAACAAATTTATTTTAATATTAATATATTTTTTTAAATTAATATTTTTTCTTAGATAGTGTAACCCATCTCATATATTTTTCTTTGAACCCACCGTATTAATATTTTTCCTTAGACACCCTCGTGGCGATGCACCGTATTAATATTTTTCCTTGGCTCCACCGTGGCGAGCGGGAGCAACGTGCCGATGCACGGGTTCCTGAATCCTGATTGACACCCTCGCAGTCGCCGAGGAGGTCAGGAGCGGTGTTCGATGTCGAGCTCCTCGCGTAAAGCCAGAAATACGACGGGGGCAGCTGGACTTCTTTGCTGAGTTGCTGGGTGAGGGGAGAGCATGCCGTCGCCCGCCATGGAGGCCGGAGCTATGCGTATACTCCGAAGGTCAGCGCTCGATCGGATCAGCCCATGAAACTTCAACGTGATGGAGCAGCTGCTGTCGCTTAGGTTGGTGTAGCAGCGGTAAAACAATCTATTTTTGATCAGGATTGGCAATAGGTTAGTATCTGACCGGCCGGTTCTAGCATTTTCCATAAAGTTGAACTCATATTCATTTAGGATCGTTCGGCGAATCGCTTTTCGCCGCTGACATCTATCGCTAATTTATGGTGAAAAATAAGAAATCTTCAAATTTTAATATTAATATATTATTTTTTAAATAAATATTTTTTTAAATCGTAGCGTTAGCACCGATATCGAGACTAGTTAATAAAAATAGTTCTTCAACAATGACATAAATGAGGACCATAAATTTACCTGCCGCTAATCCATCCTTGTAGATAGTCAAATGTAGCTACTCCATATACAATATCTAAAAAATATAACTCTTGGAGAAGAGTATTTTTTTTTTGCTACAATACCAACTACAAAAAATGGTTTTATACAGTCTAATTTAAGCATCTATTGGAAATGCTCTTAATGAGACAAGCTGGCTTGACATCTACTTCTAGTGTGAGCGTAAATCTTAATGAGACGAGCTGGCTTGACATCTACTTCTAGTGTGAGCATATAATAATATCTTACAGCAGTTACATGAAAATGTTTTATGGTCATAATGATACTGAGATAAAAAACAAAATATAAAATGACTGAGAACTAGCAAATCTCATAAATTGAATGGAGTTCTGTAGGATCAATCACCTTTCAAACTTTCTTTTGTTTCTCAAACTTTTGCTCAAAACAGTCATGATTGGCGATTACAATGATAACAAAGTGAAACATTAGTCAAATCCATGATCTCCGTACATGCACGTAAACTATGAACGCGGCCCTTAGTCATGATTGCAACTCATCATGCCCTATAATTCCTTCATGCCAGATGAATGCTTGTTTAAGGAGAGCCTATTAAGATCGCAGCCTACGAGCTCACAAATGGAGATGTCAAACATTGTTTTTTTTATCTATAAGTTGCCACCTTTTGTGAAACAAAGAGAGAAAGTTGTCGAAATAAATTGCCTATTATTTAACCTTACTAATCATTCTCTAAAACCTAGTATAAATTGACCATGGACCGTCGTGATACTAAAGCCAAACCCTCACCATTTCTAGGGCTTGTTTGGCACAGCCAGTTCTTGTTAAAAAAAAGTAGTTTATTTGAGCGTTTGATGAAAAGCTATTAAATAATAAGCTGTTTTTAGTTCACCTGAGAATCTGCTATACTGGGCTTTGATATAAATTTGTTGTTTGACAAATCTTCAGATTATTTATGTGAATAAGCTATAAAATAACCTCTGCCAAAGAGGAACCTAATCGTTTGCTGCCTTTCGCCGAAACACTTTTGATCCACAGCTTTCCTGGCCAAGGCTTCATCTGTTCATCAACATTCCAGCCCCGTGACTACTTTCTATGCAGAAAATCATAGAGAACAATGGATTCATATGTAAAAATATTGACAATATAGAAAAAGCAAAGGGAGAGGTGCTATATAATGATAACCTTTTTGCAAAGGGACCCTACTTGTTGCTATCTATGGCCACGAGGACCCTGATCCCTAACTTGACACTGCATGAAATGATTGCGTACCCAGCAGACTCCAAAAGAATCGTCGCAGTGGAGCTGCCGCATGGAGCATGGATGGGACTTGGCACATGAACTTTTTCCTATGGTCCCCCAACTGCTTACCTTACCATCTCATGCCAATACATGCTATATGTATGTCATGAGAGTAGCTTGTTGGCATCTGTCTTCACAATTTAAATTATCAGCACGATTTTTGAACATGTGTCAATAATTATTATAATAAGAATGAATGTTGTACTAAGACTGTATGTATATTCAATCTCTGATGCTAGAGGTTGAAGTATTGATAATCCGTAAATATATATTTTTTTACATTTCAAGGTAAATATCTGCGTGCATATGATCTATAAAAGACACATAAAACTATTTTCGCTAAAAAATGTTCATGTAATTAAACTATGCTTAGATACATTGTATTAACAAATGTGTAGGCACATAGTAGAATATTTTTAAGGAAAGATTACATAAGAATATGTGCAGTGCTCTGAGTGAAATCATGAAGTAACAATCACTTAAGAAATAAATCACAACGATACAACTGCATCCCATAACCAATTTCAGGCATCTAGACAATTTTCTTTACCCAACCCTAAAGTTCAAACTTACGAACCAAAAAAAAATTTTACAGAGAAGTTTTGTACTCATAAAGTCATTTTAGAATTGAAACTTTTTTTTTGAAATATTATTTCTAGAGTTGGTCGTTTGAGATATTATATCATGTGCTTGAAAAATGAAATATAAAACATCGAGGAGCCCATGAAGACCTAGCAACAATTGCCTTTAGTTCTGGGATTCCGAGCCCCGAAAGGCCCAGGAACAAATGGATTCAGTTCCGGAATAGTAAGCCCATAAAGGTCCAGCAAAAATTGGCCAGTGCACACTCCAGATACGGTTTTTTCTTTCCTGGACATAATTAACAATTCAGTAGTTCACCAGTTTCTAAATTTATGTATTACTAATACATAACATTTTGAATAAAATTATTTAATGATTTATTTAAAATATTACTCCAATAACCCTAAAACACTAGTTTGACACTTTACTAAAATGTTAGAAATAGTATCATGTCCAAAATGTTGAGAAGCATGCAAGATGTTTGGAGACTTTGGACATTATGGATTTCAATATCTGTTAACAACTACTTCAACGTTTTCAAGATCGATTTTAATACTTTCATAGAACACATTGACACAATACAAAAATAATGTCAGAAATCCAATCAAATTTAGAATTTATTAGAATATGGCAAAATACAAAAAAAATGAAGATCTAATTTTGTTGTAGGGTGCTGGTCCCACAGTGCGCTAAAGCACTCTGAGCAAGTCCAAGTATCGCCTCCAATTATCCGCTGGATTGCCCAAAAAAAAAAGGGCAAATTGAATAAGAATTTTCACAGGGTTGTCGAAATGGACGTGTTAATGGAGGCGTACGTGAAACAAAGAGGCAGTGTACTCGGCTTGTTCAATACTAGTACTACTAGTAGTATACTTGATCCGGTCTGACACGAATCTTGATCCCATCGATGGATGCTGGGATGCTGGGATTATTTGGTATCGTGATGGAGTTTGAACGTTTGGATCCCATAGTTAGAAAGTTTTATACTGCTTTCTTTTGGCAGAACACTTAGAGTCTATTTGGAACCGTTAGGGATAGTTAATCATCTATACTAAAACTATCCTAATGGCTTGTGATTTTAAACATCCCAGATATTAAATAAATATCATACCATTAGCTAGCTCAACCTAGCAAACTCAGCTAGATATATATTTATCCATCCACCTGTTAGGGGATACTCCCTCTGTCCCAAAATAAATGAGATGTTTTACTTTTAAAAATCAATGTCAGACCATTCATTTTATTTAAAAATTATAAAAAAATATAAAAAAGCAAACAAGTTATAGTTAAAGTATTTCTGATAATTAACATTTTATACTAAAATAAATAATATTTTCTCAATTTTTTAAAATAAGATAAATGGTTGAAAGTTGATGTCTAAAAATAAAAAATAATAGTTATTTTGGGATGGAGGAGTAATAATTATCCAGCTAGTAATAGTTATCCAGCTAATGATTACTTAGTAGGAGTAGCTATTAGCGCCATGTACACATATATTCAGGCATGCAATGTAAAGCGACTGGATAATGAATACTCTTATTCATTCATTCATTCATTCATCCGCCTTTGGTTGTGTTGTGTGGCCACTTGAAGCCGAGCCAAGTTGGTTCGGGTTATGAATCTGGATTGTAAGGTCGCGCTCCTCTTCTTTTTTAATGCGAAACTTGCCATGCACGATCTAGAAAAAAATCGTTCATTCATCTCACCCACAACAAAGATGTCTTTAATTGTTCGGTACATTAACATGTTTTGAAAATACCTGACAATGACAATGGGGCCCCCGCGTCGCTCCCGTAAGGGCGACTCGGGCGACGACCAACCCCAGGGGCGGATCCAGGGGGTGCTGCCCCCGCTCCAGAACCCCCTTGCCCTTAAATTGCTTACTTATCTTGGTAAACTCTATAAATTATATATTAAGAAGCTCACTAAAATGCTTAATATAAGAAGTTAGCACCGGTCGTTGTCGCATCCTGGATCCGCCCCGGACCAACCCTAGGCCACTGCCACCACCTCCCCGCCTCAACTGCTGCGTGCACCGCCACCAGAGCAAGCCGCCGGCAAATGTCGTAGGGGGCAAGCTAGGATGGCGGCGGTGTGGCTGTAGCCCTAGAGGGGCGCGCTCCAAGGGTTGTCGGCGTAGATCTGGCGGCTGACCCAGGGACGTCAACGGCGGTGGTTGGCCCTGGTCGGGGCGCCATGGCGGTGGCTGTCGACCGACCTTACTCAGGGGCGCCGCGGCGTTGGTCGATGGTCGGATCTGCTGGGTGCAGCGGCAGCGGCGAGTCGACCAGTAGATCTGCTCGGCGCCGGCGGGGGTTGACAGCCGGCTTTGCTCGGGGCACCCCGGCGATGGTCGACAGGCGGCCCTGCTCGGTGGGGCCGCAGCAGAATGTCATCGCCAGATCTGCGCTCGGCGGCGGGGGCCAGCGAGACTCTGCGGTGGCCGGCGCGTTCGAGGAGACAGTCTTGGAGGTAGGGTAGGCCTCTGGTGCCTGTGCCGGAGCTGTCTTCTCTGGTCAATGTTCTTGGGTTGTGGGCGGCTAGTTCTGGTGGGCAGGCAGCGCATCGGGCGCAGATTTGGCGAGCAGCTAGGAGGCGGCAGCGACGCTTCCTCCTTTCCGTCCGGCGATGTTGAGGCGTGGCAACCAGACCGGTGGCAGACGGCGCGTCTGAGGCGGCAACAGGAAGAAGTGGAGGCGAGGTCGGCCCAAGATCCACATCGTAGGGCAGGCGGTGGCTGGCGAGGTGCAGGTATGCGTGGTGTAGGTCAGGCGGCTGATTGTTGAACGCTGGTAGTGATCGCAGGTGACTAGATCGGAGGTTTTGGCCTAAAGGTGTGCCCGGCTTCGCCCGGGCTGGCGACGATTATGCTTGTGAGCGTAGTTCTCCCCGCTGTGGGCGTCTTCGTTGAATCATCCCATCTAGTCTTCAGGGTTCAAGGCCGCTTCCTCATCCGTTGCTGCCCTTGTCGTGGCATTCCATAAGGCTGCCCTTCGCTGCCGTGTCAGCTTGGTTGGTTGTGCGAGGTCGTTAGGGTTGTATTCACTTAGCTTCCTCTGTTCGCCGCTCCGGCGCTGCAGGTGGGGCCGTTGTTTTGGCTGGCCCTTGGAAGCGCACGATCGGTTGTGTTGGTTCTAGATGTGTGCGTGTTATGCTCGGTTGAGCCGGTGGGAGTCTCGTATGTCTGGTGGTAGGTCGCCTCGGCGTCGTGTGCTCGCCGCCTTTGGTTGTGTTGTGTGGCCACTTGGAGTCGAGCCAATTGGTCCGGGTTATGAATCTCGATTATAAGGTCACGCTCCTCTTGTTTCTTAATGCGAAGCATGCCATGCACGGTCTTAAAAAAAATCATTCATTCATCTCACCCATCCCAACAAAGATGTCTTTAATTGTTCGGTACATGAATTACCAATATTTTAAAAAGTCATGAATGCATTAGATTATTTGTACTACAAATAGATATTCACTACTAAAATTGTTAATAACGGGGAGCACGTGCAGTATTGTATCACCAGCGTCCAGCTAGCCAGCATCCTCATATTGATGCACGGCCGGCCTTATATAGAAGCGGCAATACTCCTCTTACCGTTTCTCATTGACCGACAAAATGGTGTATATATATGGCGGGTGGTGTTCCTCTGGCGGAGACCCTGACCTCCTCTCTGGCCTACTCTTGCTGCTTACGCGTTGTTTAGCTTCTGAAAAGCGAAGGGAACATCTGTTAACAATGGGGTAAATAAACTCTCACCTGGAATCGGTTGGGATCGGTAGGCACCAGGAACCACTATACGCACCCAATCAGGAGTGCCTGCTCAGTTAGACAAGGACGTGCCAGAGGTGCGTTTGTTGCAGATTGGGCTTTGGCAACTGATCGCCAGCTCTACAGTTAGGACTCAACTTTACAACATTATCTGCAATTCTTAATTTGTATAAAAGATTGCCCGTATAATTCTTCAGACTATTGCTTTAATTGTGTTTCTCAATGAGTATAAGAAATATGGGTCCTGCGCCTGGTAGAGAACTAGCTCCCTAGCTAGGGATGAGCAGAAGATCGATTAGGGCACAAGAATTGTAATATTATTGTAAAATTCATATATGGATAGAGACTTGGCATACGGAGTACTACATTTGTATATATAACTTTTTGTTGTCGTTCATAAGCACAAATTTGTGTTAGACCACGATAGCAAAAGACGATATGGAAATAGTTATAGAAAACTATGGTAAATAAGATTTAAATAAACAAAATATACTCTGGCATCTCCATAGCCATAGTGGGAATATTGCAGATAGTAAGACACGAGAAGCGAATTTAGAGAGCGATGGACAGATATGCTGGCAAGCATCTTCACTTAATTAGGAAAATGCTAAAGTTCTCACTACCACAAAAAGGGTCATCAGAGACGGATGTTTTCCCTTATTAGAGATGGGTGCAGCGGTTGTCACTAAATTTACGTCAATGATATAGGGTCGTCAGAGAGAGGTAAACAGCCGTCGCTAATAGACCACATCTGAGCGGCTACAGGTACCCATCTAAGATAAATAACCATCTCTGATGACTAAATCATCAGAGACGTGGTTTATAAAAGCTCTCTAATGACTGCATCATTAGAGATGCAGTTTCTAAAAGCCATCTCTGATGACTTGTTCATCATAGACGTTGTTTCACAGAGACGTCTCTAATGTTAGAGTTATTAGAGACGCGGTTTCGCAAAGCCGTCTCTGACTACGTACATTATAGACACGTTTAGGAATAGCTGTCTCTGATGACATTAGAGACTTGGCTTATTAAACCCATCTCTGACGAATTATAAACGTAGGTTAGAACAGCCGTCTCTGATGTTTCTATTAGTGACTTTTTTACGCACGTCTTTGATGGTTAGTGACCTCGTCTCTGATGTTTCCAGTGTTAGCATTTCAGATCACAATAATACTATAGATGGTGCGCATATTTGAAATCATGAGTCACGTATTCATCTCATAACCAGTAGCATACATCTTAACTTGCATGTTTCAGATCATAAAAGTTACGCAATTTGTATAAAATAGAAGTTTACAAATTACAAATGAGAGACAAGAGTATATCTACTTTAACTTAGGACAATGGAACTCTATATCTATTTTAACTTAGGACAATGGAACTCCCCTTTGCTGTAGATAACTTCGGAGATGAAAAATGTTGCCATCTTGTCTCGCAAATCCGAGAGTTTGGCATTATCAAGCATTCGGGTGGGCACGACAAAGTCCTACAAACATCCAATGAAATTTCAGAAAGGAACAAATTGATTCTCCTTCCATCCCAGTATTTCAAATAGAAGAAGGGGAAATTCATACTAGGCAAAAGACAGCTTGCATTAAGAAAAAACAAAACTGTGCAGCAACAACTACATGATCAATAACGAGCAGTCCTATTTGCCAGTTCTGTGATTCAGAGCAAGAAACAGCACTACACTTGTGTTTGAAATGTCCATATGCAATGCAAGTCTAGATACTTTTAAGGAATGGTGATGATAAACTGCAGCACACACAGAAAGAATAGACATTTTAAGGAGGCAATCCCACTTTACATAACCTGGCATATTTGAAATGAATGCAATGGTCAAATTTTCAGACATACAACGAGGTAGCTTGACGATGTTGCAAAAATGGTAAAGGACTAAAAATAGTGATAAAAAGAGAGAACAATATTACATTCTAATGCGAACCATAACATTCTAGCATGTATATTTCTAATGTGACATTCCAGCTTTATATATCAATGTGACACTCCAGCAAGCAACATTTTCAGTGCTCCGAGTTTGAAATCACAGTTATCTATCCATTCCCCTCCAAAAATCCTTGCTAATGGAAATCAAACTTATCTAATCACCCAAATTAACCAAATGCGCTATATGGAATCAAACTATAGGAGATTTCATCGCATTGCATATGTACTAAAAATAGCTCAGATTGAGTTTATCACAAACCTTAGGATCATTTAAGCTTTCTGTTGCAATGGCGGCATAAACATGTGGTAGGCAGTATAGAAGCCACAAGAGTTTCCTGGTAGCTGCTGGTGGCACTACCATATATACAAACAAGTTAACATGAAAGCAAAGAAGTATTAGCAATTATTCAGAGGCAGAACAAATTTTGCTTACCGGGAATTTCAAAAGATGCTTTACTTCAGTTCTGCCCTCTTCTTTGTAATATCATTTTGAAATATATTAAAAAAAACTCTGTTACATGCATACAAATTAGAAAATCCAAAAGTTTTAAGAATTCAAATAACTATCAAGTTGGAGCTGTATACTCATTCATCAAGTAATCCAGACAAAATGGTAGTCATCAAGTAATCAGATAAAATGAAGTATTCTTGCTTGTATTGATCCCATACCCAACACCATCAGACCATAACCGTTTGAGATATTTGCCAAAATTATTGTAGGTTTGCAGATGGGAGATGGCCAACATAAGGAGATACACCATTGCCCATCGCCCTGCACTTACCCGGTACCGCAAAGAATGGGATCGAATAGTTTGAGAAGCAGGAAGCAGGGCATGGTGAGCGCACGGCAAGGGTGCAGCTAGTTTTGTCTGCCATGACTGAGTGTTCTTCTTTTGACAAGGACAGGTGGGGAGTCCCCTACTGTAATTTTCATTGATATAACTAGAGGATATAGTTACGGTGCTTGGGACCAACGGGTGGTACCTGCCCCTCTCAATTAATCGTGACCATTGGTCGTTAAAAAGAAGTACATAGCCCACTATTATTGGTACCGGTCCACAATTTAAAGTATCTTTTAGAAGGTACTTTTTTATTTTAAAATGTTGGATCTAATGATATGAATGGCTATTATTAACTCCCAGCACTGTAATGCACAAAACTATTAGTGTTTTTTTTACTATTATAAACATTCAATGTTCATGGTGAGATTGATGGAGCCGAAATGTTGTTTATGGTAGGTAGTATGAGTGTTATTTCATATCCAGCCAGTTCTAGAATTATTCAACAATTATTTTACTTATAAAAGTCAAGATTCAGGGAGCATTGAGTTTACAATTAATTATTGACTATTAGGATGAAGAAGAGTTACGTTTTTTCATTCACTCAGCGAAAGAAACAGTCACACATCTAGGAACGGGAAGTGTAGTGGAACGCGCCTTACAAAGAAAGCAGAAATTTGTCCAATGTGTACCGACATAAATAAAGAACACATTGCGAAATAGCAAACCAGCTAACATAATTACTACTAGATATGTATACACTTTATAGTACGTGACTAAGTTATGGTCATTCCTCGAGGCTATTATGAGCAAGTCATGACCCTTACATAAAAGGAAAGGAGCAGTTCACCTCATCTGCGTCCTGTTCTAGCTCAATAGGCGCACTGAACCAACGTAGAACAAAAGCCGGAGCAGAATGAGCAAATCAGAAGCTTATGGACTTGCACTGGCTGTGAGCTACGTACAAAGCACTGGGAGTGGGTGGAGTCGTGAATCACGCCACGAGTGAGAAGGACATATTCCTCAGACACTAACGGCAAAAGTGGCCTCGCTGCGCAATCAGGAGCGGTCACTTGCGCAAACTGGTGGCACTGCAACCCTGAACCAGCCCGAATAAACGTCATGTGGTGAGACTAAGAACGGTGCATGGTTCAGCATGAGGATAAGGGATTCCCAGCATTGCTCATGACCAACATGTGGATCTTTGCATGTGTGTCAGCGATTATATATGGCAGTTAGCAGTGCATTGGATGATTTGATTCTGTAGATAAGGTGATTTGTATCCATTCCACTTGGCTACTTACATAGTATATGGTCGTGTTTGATCGAGAATATTGCTACTGCAGCACGTTTTTGGAAGGTGGGGATTTCATATGAATTGCTTTAATTTGCCCTACTGGCCAAGTGATACTTATCAATATCTTGATGTTACCCCAAAAGTGTAGCATAAAACGATGAGTTCCTCTCGTCCATATTGAAGGAAAATCTTCTCTGATCATTTTTTCTCATATTGATACACTGACATTTTTTATTAAATCACATGCATGTGTGCACATAGTACGCACTACGCAGGAAGGAGTTGACAGTGTCACATGCAAATTTTTGAAAGGCACACTTACGATCCATTAAGCACGGGATTTTCTTGGTTCCTTTCACATAAATCATTGTACTGCTTGAGCTCGTGCAACCATATGCACTAAATATAGCTGACCACCAAATCTCCTCATTAGTTCATTAAAAGATACCCTTTATTGACGCCGAAATCGGGTCCGAGCCAACACACCGCTCGAACGTCTGTGTGCGGGAACGCCGAGGTTTCTTCAACTCCGGGTTTGTGGCAGCACCTAGACAATCTCGCCTCGAGAGGGACCCGTCGGAGGAGGATCGTCTTAGGGATGATCCGGGCTCAGTCAGGTCAGTCGGATCGCCTTCAAACGTCGCCGGAAAGAAGGAAAAACAGCAAAATAGAGGTCGCGTGAGGGGATTAAAGTTTGGAGAGGCAAAAAATGTAAAAGCAAATGATAGGTTCGATTGGAATGATCCTCAACCGGCCATGGGCCTCTGTTTTATAGAGGAGGGATGGTCTTATCCCGCAGGGCAACTAATCCCATGAGTTAGAAAATAAATTAGAATCAATCTGCTGAAAACCTTCCTAAATCGGCATTACCGGAGTCTCCAATAAACTGCCGGCACTTCAGTGGCCGGAGTCTCGGTAGGATGTCGGAGGCTCCGTCGTGTAATTCCAAAAACCCGAGAGGGCTCACCAGACCCTCCGACAACGTGCCGGATACTCCGGTGGGCTAAGTGTCCGAACTCGAGAGGACTCATCGGATACTCTGATAATGTGCCAGATACTCTGGTGAGCCAAGTGTCCGAACCCAATAGTGCTCACCGGACACTCCGGCAACTTGCCGAATACTCCGGTGGGCTAAGTGCCCGAACCCAAAAGGGCTCATCGGACACTCCGACAACGTGCCGGATACTTCGGTGGCCCTGTGATTTTTGGGTGTCAACATATGCCCACTTGTTTTTTGGTGAAGTTTCTACACCATAAAATATTTAAGCACCTAAAAACATCTAAGGGCGATGGTTCTATTGACTCATTGGCCATTGTATCAACTTTGGCAATGATATTCTTCACATCGGCCACTTTTCTCTTATGCTTCTTGCCATACACTTGGATGATACTTTTTTAAGTATCGGCCATTAAGAGCTCTAGATAATGATTCTCCTCGAACATCCTCTAATATGTATGCTGTCGTACCCTATTTCTGGGATATACTGTGCATCACGTATCAGTCTCTGGATCAGTAGCTGATACGCACTAACACATTAGAATGTATATCGAAAGCATACTTCGAATAAAAGGATATACCTGATACCGGACCTTTAGCAAAAACTTGGTGAGGATTAAAACAATTCACAACTAGTTGACCAGCTAGAGGTGAAGCAAACAGCGCCACAAGCAAACTTGGGAAGCAGAACGAAAACCCAGCACGTCGTTGTCTTCTACGAACCTTCACTGTCTAAAACCACAATTGCAAACTAGTGAGTACATAAGATATTCAGCAAGCCCTAACACTAAGTAAAGGTATATATATAGATGCATATTTGGTTGTAGCAAAGATTAGGCTATGAGGTTTCCTTTTCGTAAGAAGCCAGTTTTATGCAGGGTTCACTACAGAAGCTTTGAAAAAGAGATCACCAGACATTGGTTGTCCATATTTTAGTAGGTTGGTCCTGGAGGAGATGTTCATCAATCCCGCCAGTACCCAAGTTTTAGTCGGGGAGCTAGCACGCATCCATACCGTCCCTTGGCATACAGCCTACACTTTTCAAAACACGGGCACCTACACCCACTCACTCCACCAAGGATAAGAATGAGACTAATCATTGCGAGCTCAAGCTGTAGTGTGTCAATACCGTGACAACGGCCATTTTGGATGGATTATATACTCTGCAAAGGTTGTACACTGTTCCCACAGGCTATGCTCCTCTTGATCAATAGAGTCGCATGACGTTCACTCCAACGCACGCTAAGGTATCCACAAAGTCCACCTCAAGATACAAACAAGGGTCATCTCTCGAGGTTTTTCAAGCCATCGATGACGCGATAGCACATTTCCGTAGCCAGATCGTGGATTTAGGACATCCACGTCTGCTCCCTGGACCCTACATACAGACGGGTAATTATAGAAACAAGGGGGCTATTTCATTGGGTAGTATGATAATATGGCGCGGGCTATTGCTGTAATTGAAGATCAGACCGTGAGTATCTCACGTCTGCTCCTGCGACTTGTGTCTCTCGACCGCCTTTAGGGGTCATTGTGGATAACCAAAGGGGTGGAGTGAGTCCCGCCAGACAGGTTCTGTGGTTGCACGAAATCACTACGTTGAGGTCCGATGAACCAGTCCTTATATGGCAGGGGCGGCGCTCGTCCACGACAGGTGGACCAGTCCGAAGCCTAACACCCATCACAACACAAGACACTAGGAGCCCGCCCCGCGACCAAAAACAATATCCCTTCCCATCACCCAGCACCAGTTGCATTATCACCCATCCCACTTTATTTCACTCACACTACCAAACTCATTTTAACACATTTCATAAATGATTGGTGTATGATGTGGTGATGCACTACATCGCAAAAGGGTTCCTAAGCAATCTAATATCGAAGCAATTTTTCGTTCATTACAAGATTTTAACGAAGGAAGTCCTACGATTAACAAGGGGGTGTCGTCAACAGATAACAAGGTAGTATTCATATTTAATGAGAGCAAGTAACTAACATTAATATAAATATGTAATAACAAGTTGGATATTAACTACACAATGTTTTAACATATATTAAAGTAAATATGCAAGCATTTAGGTCATATGGGTGCGCAAGCAAAACATACGATTAATATGATCAATGGGTTAGAGCTTGCCTGCTAATCCTTAATCTTCAGAACTTATCTTCTCGATAATCTTCAAATTCCGAGTCTTGAATTGTTGGCTTGATGCCGAAGTCTTCGGGCTTTTCCTCATATGTCCATTCTTCTATCTTCTCTTGGGGTCCAATTCTTCCTCGAATTCAGCGTTGTCTACACGATAGAGTACGCCTAATAAAACTACCGTAAAAAGAAGTAAAGCTCGCGAAGAATCGATAAGATCCAAATAAACCTCGAATAAGAGCCGAATAAACTGAAGAGGAAAACCGAATATGAGAGTGCATGCATGACGTGGTGGTTTGTCATTTTGTGTGTAATCTTATCTTACTATAGTTACTATAGGTTGGCAGTTTATCTTTATTTCAATTAATTATAATTTAGTGTTTGAGGGATATAGTGGGTGTATAGTACGTGTCCCCGTAATACAGACTCATGATTGAGTATTCGTATAGGTCAGACCCACGCACTTGCTAGTGATATGTGTATGCATTGGAATGTCATTATGCGTGTGACTATCAGAAATTAACAATTAATTACTAACTTCTATCTTTTACAATTAACTACCCAAGCTAGCACATGACACGTGTACTAGGGCATGTGAATGCTATATACGGTGCATATACATTTACTTTATTTATTTATATAATAAGCATTAATTTATTATGATTAAAAGTTAATTGGTAAATTTACATTTATATAGTTAAACTATTATACCAAATGGATGACGTCACTGTAAGTGCGGTGAAGCGCATAACATCATTATTAATTATCTAATTTATACATATGTGTGGTTATCCTAAGTGATCAATGCTTAATCGTCTAGTTCAATTAGTTAATTAAAATACCAAAAATAGCAAGGGTAACTACACTAATTAATATCTTAATGCATAAGGGACAACATTTTAATGTGGTTGTGAGGAATAGTGTGTCATGGCTAATTATTTAATTTTAAGTATTTGTACATCATCTAAAGTGACTAGTAATTTAACTACTTGTTTTAATCTACATACTTAATTTACTAAATTAAAACCAAAAGCGGCATATGTACAAATTACTAAATTAAAGATATCAAGTGGCGTGTACACTTGAGGTGGGTTTATGCAAGGTGAAAGGCATGCTAGCATCAGTGTGTCCTTCAATAATTATTTAATTATCTAATTGCAGGTGACATTACGAGTAGCTAACAATTAATTGATAATTAATTATTGGATTTTATCTCCCATAATTAAGTTACTAGAACTACTGTGTGATGTTGGTGCTAAGGCATGTGTATGCATGGTAAAATACTTATATAAGCCGTGTTTACTTATTTTCTAAGATCTATATATATAGGTAATCTAGTAGTTTACTAATAATTATGTAATTCTAGCTTTAAACTAATTTACATAGAGCTAACAGATGCATATGCGCTAATGCATACTATTAATGGTACTAAATCATGCTAGTAGGATAAGGTGCACACTATAATTAGTATGAAACTATGCTAAGATTAAATCACAATCAAATACTTGCAATAAAAATCAATAAAACCTATAAAAGAACAAGCAATTAAAACATCGATAAAACTTACCAATAAGAAGATCAGAGAGTAAATAGGGTTTGGATGATTTGATGAGGTGGAGCTTGATACAATGATTCCAACGGTACAAAAATCATTGGAAACGGAGTCACGGTTGGAAAGATATGTCGATTTGTGTGTATGATGGCTCTAGGGACCTTTATGTAGTTACCAAGGATTCAAGGGACCTTTCTGAAATTATTATATATCAGGGACTAAACGTAATTACAAGGAAGTGTAAGGGCCGAGTGTGAAGAGGCTGGGATGGCTCTGTTGTTAATACAAGAGTCCAGGGGGTTCTGTAGGATGGTAAAATCAAAGGTGCAAATAACAGGATGGGGAAGGACCTTTCTGCAAAAATGCATTTTCCTTACCGGATCAGGCGTTTGCACGGGCTGCCTCTTCAACACAATCGTGGACCACGGCCAAGGGCCGATCCATGGCGCGTCGTGGACCACGACAGCGGCCTGGCAGCTAGCCGGCCGAAGAGGCGCAGGCTCGGCCGGAGGAGGGGCAGGGCGACGCTGCGAGCCCGTTGGTGGTCGCGATGTGGCAGAGGAAGGGTGGCGCTGTGCCGGCGACGGAGAGGGGCGCGGTCGCGGGGCGGCGCTCGACGCCGGAACGCAGAAGGGGCGGAGGTGACTCGGGAACCAGGTCGAGGAGCTCCAGGGCGACGCGTTGGAGCTCGCCGTGGGGTCGGGGAAGCCGGGGACACACCGTGCTGCGTCGGCATCGGAGAGGAGGCGGGTACCACGGCGGCGCATGGAGCCTAGCCGAGCAGAGGCGCTCCGAGACTTGGCACAGGAAGGGGGCAACAGCGAGGGGTCCTGTGGGCGGTGCAGCGAGGTCAAGGAGGCGCGAGAGCGCGCCTGCGACGCAGAGAGGCGGCGCTCGGCCATGGCGCATGGCGCCGAGGGAGGCACGGGTACGGCGCTGGAGGTAGAATGCAGCGCGGCGATGCTCCTTGTGGGCTCGGTGGGGTCGAAGGGGTCTCTGTGGTGCGCCGGTGTCGAAGGGGACGAGGCGATGCAGGACGACGGCTCAGGGGAGCTCGTAATTCCGGCGAGGAAGAAAGTAGTGGTGTGGGGAGCCTGCTGAGGGCGAGATGGGGTCAGAGACGGGCCAAGGAGCGCCGTCGTCAACTAGGGGCGGCGTTCCACGGCAGGGTAGGGCAGGGCGGAGGCACGGTGCAGAGGAGGCCGAGGTCGAGGAGGCGCACGATGGAGAGTCGACGGTGCCTTTTTATAGCCAAAGCGGCGACGGGACAAGATCATCGATGTGGAGGATGGGCTTAACACTGTGGAGCACGTTGTGGTATGGGCGGCGGTATGGACGCGGCGTGGGTGCCAGCATGGGGCGCCGGATGGGGCGCGGCAGGGGAGAGAGGAGGAGGGAGAGGATGACAAGCGGGCCCTGCAGGAAAAATACAAGTCAATCAATTAAGTTTTTCGGGAATGGAACACGAAAGAGAAAATGAACTCGAAATGAAGTAGAATTTTATAGGATGGGTTTATAGCTGGTGTTTTACAACATAAATTGTCCGAGACGCATTTTTCAAAGGAATCAAGAAGTTACAGAATTTCAAAGATGGTTAATCGTTAAGAAAAGCTGTCTGCGGAAAGGAACGGATTATTTTCTAAAATTGTCTGTTTTGCTTGAAAATAAAACTTCTGGAGCTCGGTTGGGTTTGAAATTTTGTGGAGTGGTAGAATATTTTTGGATGAACACCTTTTCTTTTGGGCTCATCTCCGAATTCGATTTCGATTTTGTTCTAAAAATTCCGAGAGCAAATAGCTATTTAAAAGAGATATATTTGACCGAGGTCAAACATGATTCAAAAGAATTAAACGAGTTTGGAATCCAAGGAATTGGATGAATTTAGAATTCAGATAGAACACAGGAGAATAAAGGAGAAAAATGAAAAGGGCAGTTACTTGTCACACGATCAAATTTTAATATTTTATGAAATTTCTAATTAATACGGTTCGAATTACGAAATAAAATTTTTGCCTGTTGAAAAGGAGAGAAAGTGAAGAAAAATGTTAGCACTTGGTTAGTGACCATTTAAATTTTTCAATTTTTAATTAGGGGTGAATTTCGGATGTGACATATGCATTTCCGGCGATGACTTTTACTATTCGGTACGGCCCTTTCTAAGTAGGAGATCATTTTCCGAACTTGTTGCTTACTGAGTCCACGGGCAAAATAGTTTTCCAAATCAATTCGCTCACTTAAAAAGTTTTGGCTTTCACCTTCTTATTGTAGGCTCTAGCAACTCACACTTTATCTTTCTCAATCACTCTCAAAGCACTCAAACGCTTATCGATGACTTCATCAATATTATCTAGCATTATAGTTCTATACTCATCGGAGGATAAAATATTTTGTTTCGCTAACCTTAGAGCTCCTAGATTCACCTTGATGGGTAAAACGGTCTCTTATCCATATACAAGTTCATAGGGCATTAGTTTAGTTGCCCCATATCTAAATATCTAATGAGCCCACAATGCTTCCGATAAGACACGAATGCCATCTCTTGGGATGGTCCTTTATCTTTTTCTTAATGAGTTTAATCAACATTTTATTACTAGACTCGGTCTGACCATTGGCCTGAGCATAATATAGAGATGAATTGAGTATCCTAATCTCGTAGGATTTGGCAGACTCCTTAACATGATCGAACGTAAAAGAAGTTCTTTGGTCGGTAGTTAAAGTTTGAGGTATGTTGTTTCTATAAATAATATGCTCGGCAAGGGACTCAATTAACTCTTTGTGCGTCATATTCTTGAGAGCCACCGCTTCGGTCTATTTAGTGAAGTAATCCGTCACGACCAACACGAAACGATGTCCCTTCAAAGATGGAGGATGTATTTGCCCAATGAAATCTAATCCCCATCCTCGAAATGGCCATAATTTTATAATGAGGTTCATCATGGCTGTAGGTGCCAATTGAATGTTTCCAAATCTTTGGCATTCTTTGCATCCTTTGTAGTGCGGTAGCAATTGGCAATTGTGGTTGGCCAATAGAATCCAGCCCTCCTTAGCAACCATTTTATTTTTGGAGCCGATTGATGCGTATCACAAATGCTATCATGAACTTCCTCATAGCTATTATAGCTTCGTCATCACCCAAACATTTTAAAAACAAATCATCTCCCGTTCAGTGATATAAGTCACCATCGATCAAAGTATATTTAAAAACCACATGCCGAACTTTCCTATCTACACTTTGGGTTGACCTATGAATGTATGAAATTATAGGTGACCTTCAATCAAGTAATTTGGTACTATTACAATTTGACGTGTTAGTGTCCGAACGGTCTAATTCCAACACCTCAACCATCAGTTTCTTATTGACTGAAAATCTACCTTTACTAATATTATAACCCGATGCTTGTTGAGCCAACTCATTCACTTCATTGTTTTCTAGCCTAGACACATGATGTATGTTGAATTCATCTATTCTTCTAATGATGTCTAGACACTTATCTAAGATGGCATTCAATTATCTGTCTAAGCATTGAAAATTTTCAAAAATTTGTTGCACTACTAACAACGAATCACCGAAAGCCTCTACATGCTTAACCTCATAAACTCCAGCAACTCTAAACCGAACAACAATGCTTCATATTCAGCTTGATTATTGGTGCAATCATACTCTAATCGGTTTGAGAATTTAAAGTGTGCATCATGAGGAGATATTAAAACCGCACCAACACTTTGACCCTCTTTACAAACCAATCCATCAAAATATAACTTTCAAGGTATAAAAGTAACATAAGCAACGTTTAGATCATGTCCTAAATCAATTTGATGTTCAACAATAAAATTAGCAACAATTTGGCCTTTCATGAATTTCAACTATTAATAAGCCAAATCATATTCAATCAATGCATAAGCCTATTTACCAAGCCTACCACTAGAAATCGGCCTATGCAATATATGTTTAATAACATCGGTTTAACAAGCAACCACACAAGTGCTAGATGGCAAATAATGCCTCAACTTGGTGCAAGCAAGATACAAGGAAAAAGCATAGTTTTTCGATGAGAGTGTACCTTGTTTCTGCATCCACCAACTATCGGCTTACATAGGTGATTACGAGCTCCTTTCCTTCGGCTTCTTGTGTCAAAACAGTACCAACCACATCATCTTTCGCTGCTACGTAGAGACGGAAAGGGATTCCTCCCTTAGGCTCCCTAAGCACCGGTGGCGAAGACAAGTACTCTTTGATCTTCTCAAAAGGTTCTTGATGTTTTGCCTCCAAGTAAATTCGGCTTCATTCTTTAGCTTAAGAATAAGAGTAAATGCATTAATCTTTACCGACAAGTTGGAAATAAATCACCTTAAGTAATTCACTTTTTCTAAAATACTTTGCAACTCTCTCTTACATGTAGGCGCTTGCACGTTCTTAATTGCTTCTATCCTTTTAGGATCTACCTCTATGCCCTTTTCATGAATTATGAAGCCTAAAAACTTCCCGGCCGATACACCAAAAGCACATTAGAGCAGATTCATTTTCAAACCGAAACGATGTATTCGGTCTAAGGCAAGTTGCAAATCGACCAAGTGAGAATCTAAAGCGGGCGATTTGATCACCACATCATCTATTTAAACCTTCATAATAACACCAAGCAAATCATGAAAGATAAAGTTAATGGCTCTTTGATATGTGACACCCGCATTTTTTAACCCAAAAATCATGACAACCCACTCAAACAATCGTACAAAACCAAGACTAAAAGCAGTTTTAAACATATCCTCTTCGGCCATAAAGATGTGGTTATATCCCGCATTATCATCAAGAAAGCTAATAACTCTATGGTTGGAAGCATCATTAATCAACATATCTGCTATGAGCATAGGATACTTATCTTTATGAGTGGCTCTATTCAAATTTCTAAAGTCAATGCAAACTCTAATCTTATCGGTGTTCTTCTTTTCTACCGACATGATGTTGGAGATCCACTCCGCATACTTACAAGGTCTTATAAATTTTGCATCAAGTAATCGGTTAATTTCCTCTTTTATCCGATCATGCATATTCGGGTTAAACCTCCTCATCGGTTGCTTAAAAGGTCTAAAATCAGATTTTATTGGAAGTCGATGCTCAACTAGCTCGCGACTCAACCTTAGTTTTTCATTATAAGACCACGCAAAACAATCCACATATTCTTTTAGTAAACCGATTAACTTCACCTTATAATCGACTTTCAGATATTTATTTATATAAGTTGGTCTCGAATCATCATCGCTGCCAAGGTTCACCTACTCAAGAGGGTCGGTCGATGTGAATCTTTGTCCTAACTTATCCATATCTTCTATTTTCTCGATAGCTTTGCACATATCATTCGTATTGGACCGATAATGTTTCACTCTCTTTTACAACAAATCAAGATTAGAATCCATTAAATCACATTATATGGTTGAGCCAATTTTTCATCGGCATTACATTGACGGGTACAAAACTGTCTCTAGTCACACTAAGAAAATTATAATCCGTCAAGCCTAAATCGGTTAAGCATTTAATGGTGTCATGCGGCAAAGAAGATGAAACCACCATAGCAACACAAGCCGATGCATCTGCATGAACAACCTCTATATCATCACCAATCCATTGTATCAAGAATTGGTGTAAGGTAGAAGGAACGCATCTATTGGCATGAATCCAATCACGCCCTAAGATCACGCTATAACTACCGCGCACATCGGCAACAAAAAGAGCGATAGCCATGGTCTTGCTTCCAACAGTGAGTTCCATAGAAGCGACCCCCTTAGCCTCGATTGGGTCTCGTCCTCCCACACCGTTCAAAGTTCTGTTGGTCCGGATGAGCTCGTCATCGGCCCTACCTAGCTTCTTAAACAAAGAATACGGCATTAGATTAACTATAGCACCGCCATCTATAAGCATGCGAGAAATCGAAGGGCCATTAATATGACCTCTCACATAGAGGGGTTTCAAATGGTTTTCCGATTACTCGAGCTTTTCGAAGATAGCACTTTTTGGCCTAAAATTGAATTTTGTCATGACTTCTTCTTCCTCTATAAGCGAATAATCGAAAAAGGATAAGCAAATGGTGTTAATGTCCATACCTTTTCGAGGCAGTGTAGGCATGTAGTCCAAGAGGTCATCGTCATCGAACTCGGACACATCGACGTCTCCCGTGGGCGAGAGCGCTGTGGAGTCCTCTTCCAAAATGGTGTCGGCCAAACCAAGTGGCTTCGGAGTAGTCTCCGCTTCCTCCGTCACCAGTGGAGTAGGGGCTTCGAACTTTTTAACCCTCCACTGCTTACCTTGAGTGACCATAAGATTGATCTCGTTGAAGACCTCGTCCCTTTTTTCTCCGCCTCCGCTTCTCTCATCTTCCAAAGGCGCAGCCTTTGAAGCTTCCCCTTTTGAGTGTAGGTCAAGCCAGACGGACACCACCTCGGCTGCGTGTACTTAGAGGAGCTCTTGCTGTTGCTAGCTTCATGGTCATGGGAGGCCTTTTCAACCGGATCATCTAAAGTGATCAGCCCCGTGAAGACTCCCTCGATTTTGACATCGGTTGTGCCGATTTTCACGACACCTCCGGATGCACTCTCTTGATAAACAATGGTGGAGGGAGCAGGTTCGTTACCTTGCTTCGGGCGCCACTCTTGCTTAGGCGTGGTGGTGGAACTCCCTCCTTGATCTTTGATCGGTCGAGATTTCGTCTGATCCGGAGTAGGGTTGGAGAGCCTTGTAAAGATATCTCCTCTCGGTCTGTTCCACCGCCGGATGAAATGGCGGGTATGTCATTGGTGGAACGGGCATCGGTGGCATAGACATCGGTGGCACAGGCATCCATGGTACTATGTATGGATGCTACATCAGAAACGGTGGGCAAGGCATAGGATGGAACTATGGTGGCGGCACTCCGAAGCCATGTGGAGAAAAAAAGAGGAGGTCCATGCACATTCACGGTTGGCCTCATCTCCTTCTTAGGTGGGCTACCTCCTCTAGGTGATGATCTTGATCGCTTCTTATACCGATTATTCAAATAAGTCTTTTGATTCTTGTAATTAGCCATAAGCCAGTCGAAGGCGTTTTTAGGCCCCATCTTCCAATCCATGGCTTTGCCTTGATTGACCTTCCACTTGCCCACTTCAGGATTCTTTGGCTCTATCATCTTGGGCTATAGAGCTTGCCTCCCGGGTCTAGAGTCTTGGATGGTGACTTTTAGAGACTCGATCATCGGAGGACTTCTCAAGCACCACCTTCCTAGAGGCACCCTTCTCACTTGGAGAAACAGGCATCTCATCCCTGATGATTACGTTCTTCCCTTTGGTTGTATCGGCTTAATGAGGCCGAATCAACACTTTGGGGTTGAGCTCTAGAGTGTTGACGGAGAAAAGGTGCTTGTCGATCTGCATTTTCTTAAGACTCAATCATCCCTCATTAAGGGTCGATTAGACCTCTCAACGGAAAACATAGCAATCATTAGTAGCATGAAAATAAGAGTTATGCCATTTACAATATGCCCTACGCTTAATCTCATCCGCCGAAGGTAAAGTATATGCGATCTTAATGTATCCACCTTTGTGCAACTCATCAAATATTTTATCGCATTTTGCTACATCAAAGGTGTATTTCACATCGTCTTTCCGATTCTTATGAACCGATTTGAGCAAATCACAAGCAAATGATTTGGCCTTAGAGGGCCAAACGAACTCGACAGCCAAGATGTCTTTGGAATCATCATCGAAGCTATCCGAATCACATTTCACGATGTGCACGCTACGGCGGGTTGTGTAGTCATGTTTTATTTCTTTGCTTCGGCTTTCTTGAGCCGAAGCCCTTTGTTGGAGGTGGGTGAGTGTAAGAAAATCGGATCCCTCCAACTTTTCTCTGAGATGCGACTGTAAATCACTAAAAGCTAGGTCGGCTAAGTCTTTTTTAGAAATCGTTAAATTAAAGCATCGGTTTTTAATATCTCTAAACCGCCGAAGATAGTCAATGATGGATTCCTCTTTCCCTTGCCAAACCGATGTTAAGTGTGACAACTTCAATTCATTGTCCTCAAAGTAAAAATGATTATAAAATTTACGCTCTAATGACTCCCATGTGAAAATAGAGTCCGGAGACAATGATGGAAACCAAGAGAAAACGGTTTCGGTTAGTGATAAAGAAAACAACCATACTTTCAAAGCTTCACTAAAACTCGCTTATCCTATCTGCGCTACGTATTGACTAATGTGTTCTCTAGAGGTTTTGCTATCTTTGCCATTGAATTTGATAAAGTTGGGAACACGCCATCCAACGGGATACAGGACCGAATCAAAATACGCGGGGTATGGCTTTTGATAAATTCGGTCTCTCCCCTTAAGGTCTACCTTAGCGTTTCGCGAAATTGTTTGTTTAAATCCTTCTTAATGCGCGTCATACACTCCTCTATGTTAGCAATGGGTGGCCTAGTGGACGCGACTGGTGGTGAAGGGTGTAGGCTTGTTTTCATGGCACTAAACAATTTATTATGAACGGGACTATGAGGGATACCCGTACCACTCAGTGGGATATGTGGTGTGCTATATCCAACGGTACGGTAAAGAAGAACAAACATAGCCAATTCATTCAATTGACTCGTAGCCGGATTAGGGATGCTAGTAATTAGCTCTACGCTAGCGGGAGACACTATCAAAGTGTTAGTTTGCACATGAGAGAGAAAACTAGATTATTCACTAAACGAGTTCAACGGCATGCCATACAGAGGTTTTTCTATACTAGAAGTAGTGGGCGCCGATGTACTAATAGAAGGACCTACATGTGCAACATGAGACGACGATGCAATACTAACATTCTTAGACTTAGACGTGTTCTCTTGAATCATGCATTGCATATCATTTGTTAAGACCTTCATGTCGGCGAAATAATATGAAAGGTCTTCAAAAGTAACAGGAGGGTGCGAAGATGTTCTTACATTGGCAGCACCCATGACCGAGTCGTCATCGACAGTCGGAAGAACGGGCTCCTTTACTTGAGAGATTGCGCCTTGGCGGTCCTTGAAGCACGCAAACTACTCCTGCAGCTCCCGCTCCTCGTGCGCCTTGCGTCTCCTCAGAGGCCTTCTGACATTTCAAGAACGCCTTGTGCGCCCCCTCGGGCAACTCCTCTAAGGACGACGTGACGATGGTCGTCGTAGAGATCTCAGAGTTCATGGTGAAAAACGACGATTCAGTTTGTGCACCTGGAATCACTCGTTCCCCAGCGGAGTCACCAAAAAGTGTGTTGACGCCGAAATCGGGTCCGAGCCAACACACCGCTCGCACGTCCGTGTGCGGGAATGCTGACGTTTCTTCAATGCCAAGTTTGGAGCAGCACTTAGAGAATCTCGCCTCGGAAGAGACCCCGTCAGAGGAGGATCGTCTTAGGGATGATCCGGGCTCGGTCAGACCAGTCGGATTGTTTCAAATGTCGTCGAGACGAAGGAAGAACAACAAAATGAGAGTCGAGTGAGGGGATTAGAGTTTAAAGAGACAAAAACGTAAAGGCAAATAATAGGTTCGATTGGGATGATCCTCAACCGACCGTTGGCCTCTGTTTTATAGAGGAGTGATGGTCTTATCCTGTAGGGCAACTAATCCCACGAGTTAGAAAAAAAATTAGAATCAATATGCTGAAAACCTTCTTAAATAGGTATTATCGGAGTCTCTGGTAAAGTGCCGGACACTCCGGTGGTCGGAGTCTTCGGTAGAGTGCCGGAGGCTCCTTCACGTAATTTCAAGAACCTGAGATGGCTCACCGGACCCTCTGGTAACGTGCCGGATACTCCGATAGAACAAGTGCCCGAACCCGAGAGGGCTCACCGGACACTCCGGCAATGTGCCAGATACTCCGGTGGGCTAAAGTACCCGAACCTGAGAGGGCTCACGGGATACTCCGGTAACGTACCGGATACTCCGGTGGGCTAAGTGCCCGAATCCGAAAGGGCTCATCGGACACTCGAGCAATGTGCCGAATACTTCGGTGGCCCTGTGATTTTTTTTTTGTCAACACCCCTGTACAAAGATTCGATCGTCTATGCAAATAATTAAATTAATGAAGAGTAACACCAACCTTTCCGTATTAATCAAGCACAACTTTTCTTCTTATAAAATGATATTATCATTTCTTTGATCTCATTATCCACCTTTAGCACCGCTAGAAAACAGTCTTCTTGCAGATGTCGTATACCTCAGCTTAATGTGCTTTAGCTGCACATTATGTTAGTTATTTGTGAGAAGAGAATATGTCGCTCATGCTGATACCTAAAATCGGTTACAAGTGGCAATAGCTAAAATTATTAGCACGAGATGTGTGGCATTGCGGCTGGGAAGACGGTTGTTACTTGATCTTTGTGTCAATACCAAATACGCTGGTGAAAAATAGACAGAGGGAGCATCACAGCTAGCAATTGCGTGAACAAATTTCAAGTTAGAATTGGATGGGACCGGGAGGCACGAGGAATCGAAATCTACAGGAACTCGAGCTTACATCCTTACAGTATATTACCCCTGTCTGAGTCGACGAGCAGATAAGATAAAAGCATCTTCTGACTGGACTAGCGGCGCCATTTAGGACAACTTGAGCATTAGAAACTGATCTCCATGCCGGTCGCCATAAATCTGGTTCACAAGTTGTTCTGTTGTTGCCCGCCTGCAGTATCATGATAATGGAAAGGGCTCAAGTCGGGAGCGTCGTCATCGCGTTCAGGACGTCGGGAATTTCAGCTCCTGCAGTATCATACACAGCTCGGGGAAGATGAGCACCGAGAAGGAGGACGCGATGTAGGTAGCCGATAAAGACAGTGGCTTGTGAGATGTTGGTTTTCTAATTTCTGGCTCTGTTTGCGTACATGTGCTAGTTTGCTTTCCTTGCTGTGTAGTGACTCCTGGTTTGTAATACCGCAAAGTGATGGTTCCCCGTTCAAAAACCAGATTCTCGCAACCATGTCGATGTAGGTGATGGCATAGTGATGATTAATTTGGTAAGTGAACCTGTCTAATTAGCCGTCCGTGGAACTTTAAACCTGCATTCTCACTCATAAACATGATTAGAAACTTTTTTATATACTCTGTTCCTAAATTGTTGTCACCGTTAACTTTTTATATCAATTTTGACTATTCATATTATTAAAAAAATTGATAAATAGCATATATTTTGTTATAATACTTTAACATTAAAGTTATTTAAATTATAACTTATAATATTACACATTTGAATTAATTTTTTTAAAAAAATAATTATCATCATTAATGTTAAAAGTAAAAAGTGACAACAATTTAGAAATAGAGAGAGTAACATTTAGAAGCTGTTTGATAGGGCTTAATTGCAACGTTAATGGCTCACATCGGTACCTATAAACGTTGTTTTTCGTTTGTTTCACCAGGTCTGTGATCAGCTCACACTGCGAACTATTCCCAGCCTTCATATTAGTCCGTTACCATCCGTCCTCCACCGGCAACAAATCCCATTATAGTCCGTTACCATCCGTACTTGACTGGGACTGCGCTTGCGGGGTCGCAGCGGACAGCAAGCAGCGGCTTGAGTGCCCCCGGCAAGTGGTAGCAGCTTCGTCTCGGGCGGCAAGCCGCGGCTGCTGGAGGCACGGTCCTGGCCGCCGTTGCTCTCCACACGTGCTCCTCGTCGCCTTCGTGGCCTGCGCGGCGCACTCCGGGTTGACGCGCTCCTCAACCACGCCGACCTTCTCGTCCGTGGTGACCGGCGCTTATGCCTGAACCCGGCGCCTCCGCCTTGGGTGGTCCGTCCACGACTCCATGTGTACCTCTTCGGCCGCGCTCGCGTGCTCTACGACATCACCGTGCTCCGCAACAGCGACGGCAGTTGCTTCGGCATGCGGCGCGGCAGCGGACGGCGGCCTGACAAGCAGCGGCAGCTTCAGCGCGTGGCCGCGGCAGCAGGTGGCGGCCTAACAAGCGGCGGCAGGCCGGCGGCTTCGATGCGCTGTTGCGAACCTTGCCGTAGCAAGCGGTGGTGCTATGGGAGGCGTCGGGCGGCGACAGTTGCGGCAGCAGAAGGCTGCGGTGGCATGGATGGCAGCAGGTGGATGCGGCTGTGACAGCAGACGCCTTCAACAACCAAACCTATTCACAGCATCCGATTACATTACTATCATCAAACAAACAAAAGAAGGAATTAAGAATCCCCTTGCTGATCACTCTGTCACTTATTCACATTGCCATTCCCATTACGGGGCATGCAACCAAACATCACCTTAGCTTGTGTTGCCTGCCTTCTCACAGGAATTAAGTCACTATAATCGGACAAAATTCCCCCCCACCCCCCCCCCAAAAAAAAACAGAAAGGGAGTTTGGAGGATGGCACACTAGTCTTTATACAGCTCGCCACTAAATAAAAGCCTTCAATATGAAGGTCAGATTTGATATATACATAGTATATTTGAGGAATGTTCGCAGCTACAGTAATGGATGAAGAACTGCCCACCGCTGCCCCCAGATCTCTAAACCATCTCCGTGAACAGCAACGCGCGCCACGACTTGAAACCCAAATGACAGCCCCCATCAGTGTTTAGAACTCGTAAGTTACCATGGCTAAAGATTTAGTCTATACAGCCTCGGCTCATAATAGTCAGCTGCAACAAACAGCAAAGCCAACCCACCAACAAAAATATTAGTGTAATTTGCACGAGTGTCCTAAACTTCCAGAGACCCGGACAAATAATCATGGCAAGAAATATAACCCGACTCACCATGTACAAATTTGCAATTATGTTGTGTGTCATAGGCTTATCGCCAATATTGAGCCCACCTATGGATGGTCTCAACCATCTGAGGGAACAGAGCGCTGACACTTTCGTTGACAAGATCCTGGAAGAAATGTATGGCCTCTTCATCATCCAGATCAAGTCGGAACTTCTCCTGAAGCTGATAGACCGATGGACCACAGAAATAGATAAAAGCATGTCACTTATCTTTACAGAGAATTCATCCGTGCTATTATCTCACGATTACCAACTTACCTTGAGAGCTCCACTTTCATCGGAGGAGATATCTGGAATGCCAGATCTCTCCATCAACTTGAAAAGATTCAGTATCAGGCTGCTGGACTTTCTTAAAATATTGTATGCTTCACAACAGTACGACTTGAAACTGGTATAGTATTGGCTAGAATAGAAACACAAGTTATGAGATGCATGAGTTCGCCAAAGTGCAAATAAAAAAGGGCAGCCTGGCACACATAGCTTCCACTTGCGCATAGTCCAGGGAAGGGTCCAACCGCTTTGGGTCTTTTTGTACGCGTCTTTACCCTAGGCTGTTCCTAGGATTTGAAACCATGGCATCATGGCCACAGGGCAACAGCTTTACTGCCGCGCCAGGGCTCCCCTTCTGTGGAAGTGCAAATACATAACAAAATTGCACAAATATTTACCTTTCAGCACCACCCATGGCCTCAACCATTTCCTTACATAGTTTCATTGGCAGTGGAAATGGTTTTGGATCACGACCAAGAATAAAAGCAAAGTCAACATGGAAAAGGCGTCCACCATCTGTTAGTAGAAGGTTATCGAGATGCCTAATGGGCAGAAGAAAATTTGTTATTTCTCATATATCTCTATGTTGAGTGAGCATCAGTAACATAGTATATCAAGAGGAAGGCAATATTGAAAGCTAGGATCTCGTTGGACATTGCATTAGGATATGTCCTGACCATGAACAAACATTCTTTTAAAAATGATGAGCATATACTTGAGCTGTTTAAAACAATGGCCAATAATAATAGAAACCTACTTCAGCTACATAGTGCTTCATGCCTGCCCATATACATAAATGAGACTAAATGAAAAACAGTACATCTACTGGATGTAACAAATGCCAAGTTTATACAGAAAGCTAAAAACAAGGCCTTTGAGCATGCTCTTCTAAACATACAAGGATGTGTCAAAGGTACTTAACACCAGAAGCCACTATTTATAAGTACCTGTCTCCAACTCCCAGTATGCAAGTTATGACAGAGTAACCAGCACAGCTTTTAATGAAAGTTTCCAAGCACTGGATGGTTATACCGAAAGGACCATCCTCGTCAGGATGGAACTTTTGAAGGAAATTTGTAATACTGTGATGTTCTGATAAAATCTGGGGAAAAAAATATTTCGATCAGCATAAATATATTGATGGAATTTGTAGAAATGAAATGAAAAGTCAAAATTTGTAGGAACTAGAAAGGATAAACTGACACTTGGCAACTAGGCATCGACAGTAGCTTCTATTTATCTTACATATCAAATTACCTGTGCGAGAGAACTAGAAGGGATAAATTCAGACATCCCTTCATCTTGGCCAGTTGCAAGAACTCGATATGGAGTAAGGTGCAAGTCCAGATTTTCTAATTTGAGTAACCGGTCCATCAAAGAAACTGTTTGAATGACCTGCAAATCTCACTGAAATAATTAGCCATGATTTCCTTCTACCCAAGCAAACTGGAAGTGAACAGCGACCCTAGGTTTGTACCATGTTAGATGTTACAGTATGCAATGTTTCACTCTAATCAGGCAAAAGTGTCCAAGAGAGACTTGAAGTCCAAGTTTCGAGCACTTCTCATATATATTTCGTACTCAAGATTTCATTACAATTGTTAACGAAGCCGAAAGAATAACGTAAAGTGGAATCGATTAGTTACCAGCTGATCCTGCCGGAGATCATCCCCCTTTTTATAAATTATCTTGGAGGTTCCCCCATTTGCTGTCTTGAAAGTAAGACGCAATGGATTTAAGGCACTTCTAAATATAGATGATTCTTGAGGAACAATCCCTGTAATGAGAACAGTTGGTGCTAACGGCAAACGAATTGGCTGGAATTGGTACAAAAGGACATGTCAGAGCTGTAAAGCCATGGTACTGTGTGATCACATTTTTATCATCAAAAGACGGATAAATTATATCTCATCAAAGTTCGTAAGCTCACTGAAATCTCCTGAACCTGATAGCAACTGCCTTAATTTGTCAATTTTCTTTTGCGCATTACCTCGTACATTTCTTACATGCTTCATAATAATACATAATTGAGCAGTGAGCTCAATCTGCCGAAATAAACTCTGCCACAGCCGGAACCCATCTTCATCTCCATCCTCGCTTCCAACCAGCTGTTTAAAGAATCAATACAGGCTGGAAATTGTGGAAACAAGAGCAAAATTTAGAAAAGCATACCTTCATCATACTATTTTCAAGCATGTCATGTGTACAGAGATATCTCTTAGCATATGCAGGACCATGTAGCTCAACTACTAGGTACCAGCAAAGGAAGCTTGCAATTTCAATGTTTGACAAAGCTGAAATGAGAAATGGATCATAGTTTTGTTGTTAGAACAAGTTTTGTGGCAACATAAAAACATAAGCTAACAGAATTTCTACAAGGGGAAAATCTCCATGTCAGTAAATTTATTGTAATCAAATAGGGCAGACTAGATTCGCGTTGGAACATTTATATAGTCTTCAGCATACCACGGTTTACAAGAAAGACTGCCAAACGGGACTTGTCGGATCTTTCAAATCGAAGTGCCTGTACTAACTGGAGTAAATAGCATTGTAATTCTTCATCATCAGCCCTTTCAAGTACGCTGACTGCATAACCACGAACCTTTTCACAAAAGCAACAGCAACAGGGTAAAAACATACAGCCAGTGTCAGAATATAAATACTTAATTCTTTTAGTAAATGAGACAATAGGGTAATCATTTGTAACTGATGCAAAACAATGGACCACAATCTACAACATGCTATGACACCCTTGTTGACAAATGTTTTAGTTCAAAAAAATAAACAAATTTGCCAAAACAATGTACCATATCTTTTCTATTATTAGATCAAACTGCCATTGAAAAAATAAAATTATATTTGCATAGGTATTGGGAACTAATCCGCTTGAAAGAACAAGGCAGCAGAACAAAAACTTCTCTGTTAATCTAAGTACAAAAAAAAAATTAATCATTAAGAAAACCAGAATCATCACAATCAGAGGTGACAGATTGCGTACTTCATCACTTTCGAAATCCGGTGAGAGAAGCTCTAGTGCATCAGCAACATCAATTGTTTCCAGATGTTTCCCAGTTTCCGATCAATTCAACAGCTTGCTTAGCTTCCTGAAGTACATTATCATTTTGGGATCAGATAATGGTGTGTTCATGGCTCCAAAAACAAGATACACTCTTCTAGTATAAAAACAAACTTAACATGATGAAAAATATACATCGAATAAGCTAATTCCATTACACTTTAATGTGTCATTTAGTCTGGGGATACAATTATGACAGCACGAAATTAAATATTACAAACAATTTTTTTTTTTTGACTAACCCGGTTATCACTCCAATCCACTGAACGGACAAATTTTGTAAGAGCTTTCTTCTCAGACATCAAAAAGAAACGAAATTTCCACATCAATTGCTTCTCATTCACCTCTAAAGCACGTGTGGGAGGAAATTTGATGATTGTTTGTATTAACCTACAAAGAAAGGTAAAATTAATCAGCTAGAGAAGACATTAGCCTACTTTACTGTTAAAATGAAAACAATGGAATTCTGCTTCCTGCATCTTCTAATTAATTCAGCTATCATACAAATATGATTAGATCGTGATTTCATGACATATTGAAACCACAAGCAAAAGCTTCCTCGCAAAAGATCGTAAGTTAGCAGCAAAGTTCTTCATGTGGTGAGGTGTCCTGTGGCAGCCAGAAGGGGGCCTTGCCGCCTAGGCATTCTGGTGACCTGAGGGCACCTGGATGGCTTGAAAATCAGGGTTGGCAAGGCAAGCAAGAAGGTGAAATAAAAGATTTTACAGATTGTACTTACTTTCGCTCGTTTGAGCTTGGTTTTAGATCTCTATCAACTATTCCATGAGTCAAGCTCCTGTCCAGCTTTAATTGTTTATGCTCAGATGGATTGGTTCGTCCGAGTTCAGGGTCCCATACAGTAACCAGCTCGTTTGATAGTGATAATGGGGTTGGTGCATAAAAGTTTGCTCCCAGACTCCTGCATGTGGAAAAAAATAACGCTCTCCTAGAAGTATGAACGGATTAAACTCACAATAGCTTGGAAGCAGAAGTTGTGCTCTGATAATTCAACATATTCAAAAGCTGAATTCCTCTTTCAACAAGGAAAAATAGAATGAAATTATAGTATATGTCAGTCACACGGGAACTTTCAGTAACATCACATGGATGTATCTATACATCAAACAAATAAAAAGGAAATAAGAGATATGTGCACACTCGATAAAAGAGCAGCCCAGTGGACGTAGGTCCCGCTTGTGGAGGGTCTGGGGAAAGGTCTAACCACTTTGGGTTTTTTCTATGCGGCCTTTCCCTGCATTTCTACAAGAGGCTGCTTCTAGGACTTAAACCCATGAGGTCACAAGGCGGCAGCTTTAGCGCTGCACCAGGGCTCTTGTGCACACTCAATAGTGAGTACTTTTTTTTTTTTGTGAACCCGCAGAAGTCTTTACTGAGTAATGCTAACCTGGAGGATTACTCTGTGTTCGAAGCTGCACAATTCAACAACCATGTTAGGGTAGAAATTTGTCTTCTTCTCATACTCATTCTCCTTCGCTTTCTCCATAGCACTGAAGGCAAGACGATCCAGCCAATCTACATGCTGTATCTGACCTCTTTCATACTTGTTGACAAGCCTTTCCATACGCTCTATCTCACCCCTCTCATTCTTGGGAACCTAATGGCCCAAGGGGAAAAGGTAAGTTCACCTTAATAAAGTAACAGAATTAAACACATGCAGAGATTGGTTGCGAAGAAGGCAACATATGAATCTTTGAATCTAGCGTGCAACAAAAGCAAATAATGCTCTATGCAACCTTGCCAGGAGTTGTGGTGGGTACTCTTCCATCTGCCTCCTTTTTAGGCCATAGCCGTAGCTTCTGCCTTCCAGTTTTAAGCTGCCATTTGCTGCTGAAAAGAAATATGGTAGCACCACCAACAACATCAGCATCCTCTCCAGATGAGACATCCCACACCTACACCATAGATAGAAAACATAGACATTGAAAAACACAAGGGAAAACAAACAGGTAAGGAACACAAAAGCATGAAAAGACAGTGGTCTAAGCAATCATTGCCACATCACTCTTCATAGGGTATAACAAACTTTACAATCCTATAAATAGAGTATTCCCTCATATCTGTCCTTTTGCTTCTTTCAAAATGGACTTCTTTCAAAATGCACTGGCAACAAATTAAAAAAAAAGGACTCCAACTAATTGATTAAATGAGAAGCCACCATTTTTAACCATAGAAAAGAGCCCTGCAGAACGCATTCCCAATGAACCATATATCCATACATATTTATCAGCATTTACCTAGTTCTTAAACTAGTCCATCAGTGAAGTGGTTATTTTTCGCCACGAATAGAATTATCTTCTTTTACAAAAGAAGAATGTATCTGCTTGGTAAATATTTGATCTGTGACATATTCATATTCATCTCAAATCCCTCCCAATAAAAAATAAAAATATAGGAATTCTAAAATGTTCAAATAGATCACTTTTCGTTTGCAGTCAACAAAATCAGCATCCGAGCAGTCAAAGAACTATACTGTGAATGCAAGTTGTGAGAGGGAAGTCAGGTCTCTGTATTTGTTACTTAGTGTTATCGTTTCATTCCAGCAGCATGTCAATCCTGAGGATTCCAGCCTAACATGAGAGAAAACATGCTTTTAGTCCAGAATAACTGATAAAAAAAAAGTCCATTTGATCTGGCATTAGTTGCTGTCCTTATTTCATAAACGATAAAAAAAACCTTGTCTTTACAGGTAACCCAAATGGCAAACCATCAATATATAGGTTGCACTCAACAAAGAGCTCTGGAACCCTTTTTTCGGCCAAGTAGATATGTTCTGAAAACAAGCACAAGGGAACTATGAAAAATACATAAGAAAAACAAAGTACAATTACTCCCTAATTTTAATCATGGTGCATACAAGGACACAGATAGAAAAAAAAAATTCTCAGCAGTTAGAGACAGAAGTAAAACAGGCACTGGTTTCTCCTGTGGGATGGAATGCAGAGACAGAGGTGTGGAGGCTGGAATTAAACTGTCAGGTCTAACGATAATGAAAAATAGATAATCACAGATTAGTAGATGAGAATAGCAGTTGGGGAAAATTTGATAGCGAAGCAGAAAGGATTGGTTTTTGAGGCTGATGGAATCAGGTGAATCAAGGAGCTGAGAGGGAGCTGTCTACCTGCGTGGAGGACCCGGAAGGTGATCGGGAGGCTGATGTCGCAGGAGAGGAAGAACCGGAACTCGTTGTCGGTGCTGCCTCCTACCATCAGGAGAGGATTCGAGGAAGATGGACGGTGAGATCGAGGACGACGGCGGGCAAAGCTGCGGCGCCCGAACGGCGGTGCGGCTGCGACGGAGGCGGAGTGTGTCGGTCCCTCGATGATGTTGTATCTGCGACACACACCGTAGCCGACTCTGACCGACCGCTGTAAATCACTCTCGAACTCTAGCCTGAATATAAACAGTGCACAACAAAGAAGCAGACACTACATACGCGAACTAGCCGAGTGAATTACTTTTCTTTTTTTTAATCAGAGACAAGCCTCCGAGTTTTATACACACGCTGCAATAATAGCAATAATTTTTCACAACTACCAACTACTCTATCGTACAGCACTGTACATTTTTTTTACTTTAGTGTCCACGGTCACACTACGCACGTCGCATATCACAGGTCGCCGTCGGCGCTGCTACAGTAAAGTGCCGTCGAGCCGTCTCGTCGCTCTGAGAACTGCCGAAGGAGTAAAAATGAAGCAGCAGAATTGTTTCTACCTCTAACCATGCTCCTCACCCACGTTGATCACGCCGACCCGAAACCGAGCCTCCAAGAATCGGACGCACCTAAGTGACTTGGTAAGAGTTTTCACGAGTTGCTGACCAGTTTCGACGAACTCGAGGACGATTCGCCCTCCCTCGACGCAGTCACGGATAAAGTGATACTTCATGTCAATGTGCTTGCTGCAGTCATGAAGGACGGGGTTTTTTAATAGGGCGATGGCAGACTTGTTGTCCACCATCAGGGTCGGTGCTTGTAGCTGCTCTCCTGAGAGCTCGCACAGCAGCCGATAGAGCCACACACCTTAACTGCAGCTATCACCGCAGCGATGTACTCCGCCTTATATGTCGAGAGAGCCACCACTCGCTGCTTCTAGACCTGCCAACTGATGGGGTTGTGCCCCAGGTAGAACACGACGCCGGTTGTGCTCTTTCGGTCGTCGATGTCACCGCTCATGTCACTATCGCTGAACCCGATCAGCTTCAGTGAAGCTCCGCCGGTCCTATGGTATTAGACTCCATAGCCTTGTGTCCCTGCGATGTAGCGTAGGATCTTTTTGATAGCGACGAGGTGATCCTCCCACAGATCTTGCATAAAACGGCTCACGAACTCCACGACGAATGCAATGTCCGACCGTGTGTTCACTAGGTAGCGCAGTTCACCGACGATGCTTCAGTACCAGAACGCATCAACAGTCGGCGTTGTGCCCCTCTTCGACAGCTTCAGCCAATCCTCCATCGACGTCTGTGCTGCCTTGCACTCCGAGAGACCTGCCCTCTCCAGGAGCTTCGTCGCGTAGGTGGACTGGGAGAGCTTGATGACTCCTCTCTCCTCCATCACCTTAATGCTAAGTAGTAGGATAGCAACCCCAGGTCATTCAATCTGAACAGAGACGTCGTCTACTGCTTGAACGTCTCGATGTCCTCCTTCTTGACGCCGGTGATGATAAGATCGTCGACGTACACTCCGACGATCAGCGTGCTCCCCCTGAAGCGTCATGTGTAGAGCGCATGCTCATTTACACATCTGGTGAAGCCAAGCTTATTTAAGCTTGCGTCCAGCTTGACGTTCCACGCTCGCAGAGCCTGTCGAAGCCCGTACAACGCCTTCCGCAGCCGGAGCACCTTGTGCTCTTCACCCTTCTCAACAAAGCCCGATGGTTGTTCTACGAACACCTCCTCGGCTAGCTCTCTATTGAATAATGCTGACTTCACATCTATGTGATGGACCTGCCAGCCTTCTTCTACCGCCAACGCCAGCATGAGTCCGACCGACTCCATCTGCGCAACTGGCGCTAACACCTCGTCGAAGTCCACTTCTTCTCGCTGCACGTACCCCTTAGCAACCAGCCTCGCCTTGTGCTTCACAAGCTTCCCATTGGCATCACGCTTCACCTTGAAGACCCACTTGAGCCCGATCGGTCGACAACAGGTCGACGGATCCACTAGCTCCCAAGTGCGGTTCTCTTCAATTGAATGCATCTCCTCTGCCATGACCTTCTGCCAGCATGGGTCACGTTCGGCATCTGCGAACGTGCTTGGTTCTTCGGCAGTCACCGTCAGCAGTTGCTGCACGCTGCGTTCCACTTGAGTCCCTGTCCTCAGGTGTTGAGGGTCGGTGATCAAATCATTGATCGACCGATACCTCAGCGGCCCTTCGTCCTGCACCGCATCAAAGTCGAGAGAGCGGTCGAGAGGTGGCGACATGAACCTTAGTCTCACTGTCGATCTCCCCGACCAGGAAGGCCTTGAGCTTCCTGTACTCGCGGCGTCTGAGTCGCTCTGTCGACCCAAAGACCTCAACTCTCCACACTGACCCCGGCCCTCGGGCCTCGAGTCACGTTGGAATACTCCTCCCTTCCTTGTATCGCGCCAACTGCTACCGCGTCGACCGCTCGACCTTTGGCCGCGCCGACCCGCGGACCTGGAGCCACTCGGCCTAGCCGGATCCGAATCCTCCTGACTTGCTGATCTCGGGCTCTGCCGACCTCTAGTCTCGGCATCGCGTCGACCCTTAGTCGCAGCTAAGTCACACCGACCGTCAGAGTAAGAGTCCTCTCGACTCGATGACCTCGACCCTTGGTCGCGCCGACCCACCTGTCGCTTCCTGCGCCGACTCCTGGAGTCCGGGCCTTGCTCCGCCAACTCTAATTCTCGCGGTGCGGCTGATCCAGAATCGCGCCGACCCCGACCGTCCGAGCCCTCTGGCTCGGTTGACCCCAGTTTGCACCGATCTCTGGCATCGCCACGCTCAACTCCCTCTGAAGCTGAGCCCACCTCCTCTATCTCCGAGGAGTGATCGAAGGAGAAGGAGCTCTGTGAGCCTGCCACTCCTTCATCGGCACTAGTCCCCGACCCGTTCTAGTTTGCCGCCTCATCAAAGACGACATCTCGAGAGATATGCACTCTCTTCCCGTCAGGGTCATATAGACGACACGCCTTACTCTCGGCTTCGTAGCCAAGGAACACCATCTTGGTGCTCCTATCCTCCAGCTTGCCGAGGTGTGGCTTCATCGTCTTCACGTGCGCCACGCAGCCGAATGTCCTGAGGAAGGACACGTCTGGCTTCCTCCCGTGCCAAGCCTCGAAGGGGGTCTTCCCGGCTACGGCTTTAATCGGTGAGCGATTGAGGATGAACACCGCTGTGCTCATCGCCTGACCCCAGAACGCCGCCGGCATATCCTTGGCCTTCAACATGCTCCTGGCCATGCTAACGATGGTATAGTTCCGTCTCTCCACGACACAATTCTGCTGCAGTGAGTATGGTGCCGTGAGGTGCCGCTCCATGCCCTTCTCGGCGTAGTATCGACCAAACTCCACTGAGGTGAACTCTCCACCCCGGTCAGTCCTCAGCACGCGCAGTTTCTGACCCGTCTCAGTCTCAACCCGCATCTGAAACTCTACGATGGCTCTGTAAGCCTCGTCTTTGGTGATGAGCAGTCGTAACCACATGTACCGACTGCAGTAGAAGGAAGTAGCGCCGACCCACATGCATCAGCGGGGTGATTGGCCCGCACATGTCGCCATGCACGAGGTCCAGAAGACCCTCGGTACGGTACGTCGCCTTGCATAGAAACGACTGTCTCCACTGCTTTCTGGCGAGGCAACTGTCGCACAGCTCCCCGACATGCTCGATCGTGGGAAGGCCTCGCACTGTATCGTGCCGACCTAGCCTTGCCAGCGCATCAAAGCTGATGTGGCCAAACCGCCCATGCCACAGTGACGCATCGTCGCCCAGCCTCGCCGCCAGTCACACCGACTGTGTCACTTGGAGCTTGGTGGTGTAGAGACAGTTCCTCCCGCGGTTCACCTTCAACAGCAACCGCCGCTCTCGGTCTCTGACGCTGACCCCGTTTTCGAGCAATACCTGGCACCCTCGCTCGTCCAGCTGCTCGAGGCTCACAATGTTGGTCTTTAGACATGAGATGAAGTAGACTCCGGTCAACGCGCTGTGCTCGCCACTCCGACCCATAAACACCACCGTGCCTTGTCCCTCAATCTTCACCACTGACCCGTCTCCGAACTTGATCGACCCCGAGATGGCGGAGTCAAGCTCTGTGAAGACCGCCTTGTTGCCCGTCATGTGGCTGCTGGCCCCTGAATCGAGGTACCAGACGTCTTCAACGGTGTCTTCCTCCCTTCCCACGTGAACATGAGCCTGGACCTCATCCAGCTCAAGTTCCTGATGGGCCTTCTCCTTCAGCTCTCGACCTTGACGGGCGCGCCCCTGACTCCTGCGGTCACGGCGCTTGGGCGCACGGCAACCAGTGCCCCTTCTTGCCACAGTTGTGGCATGGGGAGCGTCTGCCACTCCTTGACTTGCCTCTACCACGCCCGCTCCGACCAGAGGTGGACGCGCTGCCCGCCTGCTCTCTGCAGTGCGCCCTCCATTCTTCCTCCGTCAGCAGCAGCCTGCTGCTGGTACTTGCTGGTGTTGCTGCCGCAGCGCGGTCTTCGACCGCCTTCAACCTCCCGGTCACGTCCTCTAATGTGAGTTTCAAGAGGTCGAGCAGAGTCTCAATTGAGAGAGCAATCTGGTCGTACTTCGCCGCCACAACCCGTAGGTACTTCTCGATAACTCGCTGCTCAACGGTCTCGTCACTGAGTGCCGCTAGCTCCGCCACCAGCGAGGTGAGTCGCAGTGTGAAATCCTCCATGGACTCGCCATCACGGAACGTGATGTTCTCGTACTCCTTCCGAAGCAGCTGCGCCTTCACCTTCTTCGCTTGGTCTGAGCCTACGCGCATCGATGCGAGCTTCTCCCACGCCTCCGCCGCTGTCTTCGCTCTCCTCAAAATGGAGATGAGATCTGGTGTCACCGCGTGGAGAATCGCCTCCAGCACCAGCTTGTCCTCCGTGTCGTCGTCGGTCCCGAACTCAACGGCGACCCACAAGCCACGCGTCTGGAGCATCACCTTCATCAACACCGCCCAGTCGAAGTAGTTCATGCGTGTAAGCGTAAGGTAGGTGGTGGCGCCGCTGAATTTTCTCACAGTCTTGTGGACGACGACCGTGCGCGACTCGAAGCGGTCCCTTCTGCCGTGCCGCTCTGCGCGGCCACGGCGCTCAGGAGAGCGCTAAGGTGTCCGCACCGGTGAACTCACTAGAGAAGTCTTCGACGTACCTGCCATCGCTGCTGATGCTCCACGTAGGCTTCGATACCACTTGTCAGTCTCTCAATGATCTTGCACCTACAGCACACACCTAGCCGACCCCTGGTCGACCCCTGGAACTCACTCCCGACCTCTGAAGTTTGAAGATGAACAGTGCGCAATGGGGAAGCAGAGACAAACACACATGAACTGGCAGAATGAATTGTCTTTCTTCTTGCTTCTTTTTTTACCAGAGAAAAGCCTCCAGGTTTTATACACACGCTGCAAGTGCAGCAATAATTTTCTACAACTACAAACTACTCTATCGTACAGTACTGTACACCTTTTTGACTTCGGTGTCCACGGCCACACTGCGCATGTCGTCTGTCACACGTCGCCACCTGCACTGCTACAGTGGAGTCTCGTCGGACTGTCTCGTCGCCTTGAGATCTGCCGAAGGAGTAAAAACGGACCAGCAGAGTTGTTGTGTCCAACAAAGTGAAGGTCTTGCCCAGTTCGTAGAGCCTTTTCGGCTCCGTTTATCCGCGCGGGCAGGTGGCTTTCGAGGCGGCTACGACAGGAGCCGCCGCGGCGGCAAGCGCGCAGGCGATGAGACGGCGGTTGCATGACTCCAGCCGCGAGGGGGTGGAGTCGATGAATTGAGATCGTCGGACTCGATGAATTGCGTGACTTGGAAGTCAGAACCCGCTCTGCTACGGCCTGTTTAGCAGATCGCAAGTTTGAAGTTTGAACCCGTGTTAAACCCGTTTCTAACTTTTACAGCAGGACTAGCACCAGCACCGATGCCCGTGCTACACCAGCGCCGAGCAAAATAATGCAATTAATATTTAATACTACAAAAAGACAATATGTCATGAATATATTGATTTCATCAAAAAATTATTCATACAATTTATCAAAAAAATTTACTTTCTCGTGATACGAAAAAAGTAAGATCGAATATTTTCTAGCAGTACCCTTCTTGCCTCATTCAAATTAGATGTTAATAATAAAACCAAAAATTCTCTTCAGAGTGTTATACCATCAGTACACACAGAATATAATAATAATGTAAGCAATGAATGTAAAATTAAATATGTACATTCTTATCTTCTATTCTAATATAGGAACTCGTAGTTCATTAAGTAATCCGACGCGAAGTTAAATATACAACAACTTGTAGTACGGTTTCAAGTTGATATATATTATCGGTAATCAAATAAGAGTGATTCTTTAGCAATGAGCGGTGGTGGCCGGGACGGACGCGGTAGCGACCGAGGCGGCGGGGGCCGGGGAGTGGAGATGGTGGCCGCCCTGTGCGGAAGAGCGAGTCATGGGCCAGAGTGGCAGTGGGGCCCGAGGCGTGGCGGTGGTGGCCAGTGCGTGGGCTGGGGGCGGCGGCTGGAATGGACGCGGCGGTGGCGGTCGAGCAACGTCCAGGAGGAATGACCGGCGTGAAACACGGATTTCTCAAGGTAGACGGAGAGAAGAGGTAAAAGGATTGACGGAAGTCTGGAGATGGCGTGAAACGAAAATAACAGATAGAAAAAGTTACACCAAAAATAAGATATAGAAAAGCTCACACTAAAAAGGTGAGATAGACGACGACGTCTACAAATATTTATATTAAAAAAGATACTTAGGCCCCGCTCGGTTACCACAGAATTGAGGAGGATTGGAGAAGAATGGAGAGGATTAAATCCTGACCAAACTTTAAGGGAATGAATCCATGCCATTCCAGCTTTGGAGGAGGAACAACCGAACAGCCCCTTATCCTTATCGTACTCTTTGTTGCGATAAATATGGTTTTTCATTTTCATTCAGATAGCTCATCCATTTTTCCGTGAACTAAAATAATTTTTTAACTTTTAATTGAGAATCTTTCATGTGTAACTTACGGTCTCCCTGATTGATATTTTTTTCAATTTTGAATTTGTACTTTTCCTCAATTTAAAATCAAAGACTTCCCATCTTTCAAGGCAAATGTTTTCATTTGATTTTATGATTAGTATAAAAAATAAATAATATACTTTTACATTCAATATTTTGATTGTTCTGAAAATATAGGTCGCATATTAAGTCATGTTGACCTCATTATATATTTTTTGTTGGAAATAAGTCTAAATAATCTCCTCAACTAGAGTGGATGTACTTCATCTCCAATCTTTAAACTGGATACTTACCCCTTCGAACTATTGAAAACCGTCTAAATTACCCCTGAACGGTTTCAAAACTAGTTTTACTGTTTATAGTTACACATGTCAATATAGAGTAGATCTTTTTCACCTACTCAACTATCAATAGTGATCTAATTCATCTTCACACTTTAAAAATCAAACTTTTAACCCGAAATCGAGGAGCACCAATATGGAGATCATGCAGGCGCTCTTCGACACGTCTGAAATATTTTAAGAGGTTATCTAGACAGTTTTTAACACTTTTGGAGGTTAAAAATCTAATTTTTAAAGGTTTTGGGGCTGAATTAGAGCATCATTAATAGTTAAGAGGTAAAATAGAACTACTCTGTACTAACATGTGAGATGAATAGTAAAATCACCTTTGAAACTAATGTGGTGAGGGTAAATTAGACGGTTTTCAATAGTTTAGGGGGTTATGATCTGGTTTTAAAGATTAGAGGATGAAGTGCACCCTCGTAGTTAAGAGGGTCATTTAGACTTATTCCTTTTTTTCAAAAGAGAGCTAAATTGATTAAAATATACAAAACTATTACTCTCTTTGGTTTTAATATATTGGCATCATTAACTTCAAACATCAACTTTGATCATTTATTTTATTTAAAAAATATACTCCTTCTGTCTCAAGTTATAAGGCACTTTGGACTCTTCAAACTTTTTCAAATTATAAGTCATCCTCACTTCTCGAGATAGCCTTTTCTCTTTCTAATACATTTTCACTCTATCTCTCTCTCTTCATCATTTTTAGAACATTTCACCTTTTTCACTTTTCTTAATTCCCATACCCGAGCCCAAACAACTTATAAAAAGAGATGGATGGAGTAATAAATATAATAAGTTTTGTAATAATTTTCTTTATCTCTACTTCTTCAAAAGCACAATTTTTTTTACGTACACATGGTAAAATATTCCTAATAGAGATAAGTTAAATTATGTGTAAACAAAAAATACATTTAAAGTTATTTTTTTTACAAATCTGCCGAATAAAATTTCTCCGCAAACACTCATACAAATCTAACAGATGAGATCTTTCAAATCTTCTAAATCTTGAGTCCACATGAATCATTATTAGTTAACAAAACGCAACTATCCGAAACAAATATATGAGATCCACGGAAAGTTATTGTAAAACAAAACAAATTCATTTTAATATTAATATATTATTTTTTAAATTAATATTTTTCTTTAGATCGTAGCATTAGCACGGACATTGAAACTAGTTATTAGTGGTATTTGAAATACGACTAATAATATTACACATTTGAAGAAAATTTTAAATAAAAGAAATGGTAAAAAGTTAATGTTAAAAATGGGTTCAACTCATGTCATTAGCAAAGCTGTTACATAACTGATATGTTCTCACGACAATGCCAACGCAAAGAATAAGGCACTGGAATTATCAATAATAGCATCAAGGTCCTTTTTTGGATGCAAATGTTAGAGCATCTCCAGCGGGTTCTCTAAGAATGGTGCTTTAAAATCAATTTTAAAGATCCTGTAACTTTTATTTTTAAATATTCTAAGGGTTATGCTCTGACAGGTGCTCTAAAACTAATCTTTTATAATCGTTTTTATCTTTGCAGCAATCCATCGAGCACTTGAAAATCACCCACCATGTTTGAGCGTTGATGGTGTCGGACACAGGGACTTCGCCGGCGAGATGCTTGGAGGAACAGGAGCCACACGTAAGAGGTGGCTCAGGTATAAGACGATGTGGCGAGAGCTAATTTTAGATGCCTGTAAGATCAGCGAGCTCCCTTTGGCCATTGCGATGGTTGTCTCCGAGGTTGGCATTTGAGATGATGAGCATGGGCTTCTTGTTTATCCCCACGAGCTTGCCGACGCCGAGCATCACACCAACGTGAACATGAACACTTTAGACGCCTTGCTCACAGTGCCCATGACATTGCCGTTGTTGCCGCCTGAGGATGCCAACGAGCCAATCTCTTCCACGACCACGGCAGCAACATGTCGTATTCAAGGTGGATGAAGCATGAGCAGTGCACACACATGGATGACCGAGGGTGGAAACAAGCCACGACCGTCGTGGACACCAAGCTTGGAAACGACTGTCTAGATTCAGGGTAGCGATGATAAAATACACGGCTAGATGCCGATGAACAATGGTAGAGGACCCAGGACCTAGGCGTCAAGGTTCTGTAGTTACATGGCAAGCTTCAGTGGTGGGATGGTTAGCTTGGGTGGTTAGACGATACGGTGAAGTTAGCGGCAAGAGTGACAGTTGGGCTACTCCCGAGCACAAACTATAATAAAGAACGAGATACAAAACCATGTTCTGTGCTTTAAATATAAAGCATGGAGGAACAGTTATAAAGAATCTCTAAAAAATTTTACTGCACCACACCTTTTTAAAACATCTGATGGAGCACTTTCGTGCTGTATATTGTTAGATTTTAAAGCATCTGCTGTAGATGCTCTTACTACTTTATCAACAAAACTTGAGGTTTTTAGCACCGAATTTCTTTTCAGATAATTTTGCTGCTGAGGCAAAGGCCATTAATATCATCTTCGACCATTCATCTTATTTAAAAAAATTATTCAAATATGTAAAATTGTTAATTGTGTTTTAAATATCTTTAATGATAAAGTAAATCTTAACAAAAATATATGATAGTAATCATATTTTTTTTGAATAAATTAATGATCAAAGATGATGTTAAAAGTCAATGTTACCGACATTTTAAAACCGGATGGACTACATGTACACACACTATGGTCCTCTGACCAATCTAATTTCAAGTTTATACAACCTTTTTTTTCATCTAAACTGGTGCTTACCACCATAAATTTATTTGCAGTATTATAATCCCCTGAAACTCTATTTGAGACAGCTATGAAAAATCATCATATGCTTATTGTCAAAATTGTCCTCATATTTATACATATAAAAAATTTAAAATAAACAGGTGCAAAACCTATTAAAGATCTTAGAAAAAATAGAAAAGGGTAAGATTAAAGAAACATAGAGCACTAAACAATCTGATCTTGGTCTGTTTGCCAGTAATCTTCCAGCAATAATTCTACACTTGTAGTCGTGTAATATGAAGAATGTTCTGCCCCACGAATATCAGGCATTTTTTTTCATATCCAAGAGAAAATCGCCGCTTTACCAGACATCCCTCAGATATCTGCCCTCCATTTGGAGGTTCTTCACAAAGCTCTCAGCCTTTGAACTGTCAAGAGAGCCCTGTTTTGACAAAAACACTTATCAGAATTAGCATGAGGAACAACAAAATGTACAATTTGCAGTTGTGTACGGTTGACCCCACGAACATGAGGCATAGGATCAGTACCTGCTCCTGAACGATGGTGTGGAGAACTCGGTGTACATCTCTGGCCATGCCTTTGGCATCACCACAGACATAGATATAACCGCCTTGAGAGATCATGTCCCAGATCTCAGATGCCTGGAGATAAACAAACATAGGAACTATGAGTCACAGGATGAGGAAAGAGAGTAGAGAAAGGTTATCAGAAAGGAGGTAGTTGAATTACTTTCTGTGCCATTTTGTGTTGCACATATTCCTTAGTAGGTCCCTGCCGTGAGAAGGCAAGAACCAGCTCAGATAAAGCTCCTTGCTCAAGGAAATTGTTGAGCTCGTCCTCATAGATGAAGTCCTGGGAAATTATAATTATGTCAGCAAGATTTTACAGTAAATATCTTTTTGATTATGTGGATTGTATGTCTGGTGCATACCATCTTGCTATTCCTGCATCCAAAGAAGAACACGGATGGTCCAAGCTCAGCTCCAGATTCCTTTTGAGCTAACCTCTCCTGGTATTATGAATGAAGTTTGCACATTAGCAATTCACCAGTGAACAATAGCATGCAGAAGTATCATGGGGTCGCAAATAAACCTGCAAGAAGCCACGGAAGGGTGCAAGACCAGTTCCTGGGCCAATCATGATAATTGGCACTGAAGGATCAGTGGGTAGTTTGAAGTTGGATTGCCGCACAAATATAGGAGCCCAGCTGCAGTTTTTACTCTCCTCCAATGGAACAGAATTCTGTAATCACATTTTGTATGGCAAAGTAATTTCAGATAAATCTGTTGACGATTTGATTTTAATGATAACATGTTTTCCATTAATTAAGATCATTCCTGAAACCTTTTCTTTTATTCAGTTGGCTTGACAAGTACTCCCTCCATTCTTTTTTTCTTGTCGGACAAGCTAGTTAGTGCAAATTTGCATTTGCACTAGAAAGTTGTCTTAAGACAACAAAAAAAGAATGGAGGGAGTACAGATGAAGACGTGATATGATCTGATCAGCAGTTCAACTTAATTATCATATCATTTTAAGCATAATCCAATCACAATCAGGTAAGAACAGAGAGATCAGAAGATTTAGATACAGTTAGTATCCAAAAACAAATGCAAAAATAAGGGATTTTATAGCTAAGTTACCTTGATCCAAGTTGAGCAAACACCCTTGTGTACCCTTCCAGCAGGAGTTGTTTCATGCACAAGCGCACATGTAACGTGAATCCTGGTTGGTGCCATACTGATGGACAAAAGAAAATATAAGGAAAAGAAATAGCCAGATTTATAAGAAACAGTTTGAGCCAGATTATTTACCTAGGAGAAGATGAAATTGAGTAATATCTCGGTTGAAGACGAGGGGCAACAGCTGCAAAGAAAACTCCTAGTGGAGGCTTTGCCGAAGGGAACTCTTTCATGACTTCTAACAGGCTCCTCTGGCTTGCTACAACCCACTGAGCGTATTCATCCTGCATAATGAATAAGATTTCTAAGTCTCACGTCAAGGTGTTCCACAGTATGAAAAGAATTTGCATGAATATCTGACAGACACTGACCTTCCCAGCAGGAGAGGCCAACAACCTCAGGCGGTCAGCCTCAGCAGGATCCGAAGAATAGGTAGCCAATGCAAGCAAGGAACTCTGCAGATCATTCAGAACATTTTATTAGAGAGACATAGATTGACTAAATGAACTCCGTAGAGATTGTGCAATGATAAAATTCTCACCTTCTTTGGTGAATTCAACAGATCAGCATATCGAGCAAGTGCATTCCTCACAGTAATAGGGGAGGGGAATGGGGGAGCAAGAGAACCACCACCTAGAGGAGTACCATCCTCTTTGTCTGCATGGATGGTGAAAAATGTGTCTGGTGTGTAGCCTAACAACCTCTCTGCCTCCTCAACAACCTCAGAGCAATTCTCGGTGTATACACCAACATGATCACCGGTTTCATATCTGAGATGGTGAAATTATGTTAGGAATATGTTCAATATGAAGAATGCTCTCATGAAATTAATTTCGATTGAAACATCCAAAGAAACTAAGCAGGAGATCTAGCTCAATTAACCAATGTTATATTCAAGTAATTTGCAAGTATGTAAAAAGAAATCATACATCCAATAGTTGTTACACAATGATCTTTCTCCCTCCCATTTTTGTATTTCAATAAAGCAGCCTACATAAAGAACATTCTACTTAATTTTACTACACAGCCTTTTCTCGCTAAGGGTGATGCTGATAACTTTAGATGATGACTTACGTAAGACCAGTTCCAGCAATGTCGAACTCCAAGTGAGTGCATGAACGATCAGAAGCAGAGGTGTGGAGCTCCCGCCGCACTGCCACATTAGCCCTAGATACACATAGGATATTTCAGTTTAATAACATGAACTCCAATATTAGAAACAGTCTTGTGGCGTCCAGGCATTGTTGCATTGAAGTAGTGATATTCTTACCGGCAAGGATGTAGTGCATCGTGGACAGCATGTCCATTTGCAAGGCTGAAGCCTCTCTCCAAATGATCTGCCTCCTCAGGTTTGACGAATTCAACCCGGTATTCAGGAATAGCAGCTGTGTATGTAGTTCCAGTGGACATGTCATTTTCATCCCTAAGTAACCGATCCAACTCTGGCCAGAGAGCTTCTTTCCTGTGGAGACAACAGAGTTCAGGAGAAACACCTTAATTTTTTTTTCTCAAATACGCACGAGAGCTGCATATCTTTGTATTAAGAGATAGAGTAAACATACCATGCATTAAAGTCATCCTCAATGCATTGGTCATCATCTCCAAGGCCAACTGGAACAAGGCGCTCTCCACCTAAAAGAAATATAAATTAGGATCAGCTGAATAGAATAGCTAATGATAAATCAGACAATGCGATAGATTAGTCACAACATGAGGCATACCCTGTTCAGTTAGAAGATCATCAACCACTTTGGCAACCTGTAAGCATAAGCAAAGGATGAGGATTATGAACACCAGATATTAAAATGGGGCAGCATAAGGTAATGTTGTGATGAGTATTATCTGTGAGAGTACCTTATTGAAATGCTCATATTGTCGATTGCCAAGACCAAACACGGCATATTTAAGGTGGTCCAGCCAGACTCCCCTTTCATTTCCCTCGCTGAACCATTTGTAGAACCTAGCAGCATTGTCCGTTGGCTCACCATCTCCATACCTGAAAGTTCATCATGCTACGTAAGTATGACTCATTTGAATTTAGTATTCCAGAATAAATAAAAAACAGTGAGTTGTAAAGATGTCTTGAATGGCTAGCTGAACCACTATTAAAAATGCAAATTTGCTAAAATAAATTGCTAGTAAAATAGAAGCAGCACAATGCAGATATCATTGATTTTAAAACAAGACTTCAAAGGTATTTCATTTCAACTAATATGAATAGTCTGCACCGTTTCAAAACTTGGCCAGAGAAACGACATAGTGAGCTGAACTATTCAGAATATTATGATATGCAGAGTGCGGAGGAGAGAACAACTGTATTACGTTGCAACAAAGAACAAGGCTAGCTTCTCCTTCTTCAACTTCTCCTCATATTCCTCATCCTCTGCCGCATAATCATCCTATAAAGAACCACACTCTGTGCGTAAGATCACCTTAAGTAATCCATAGCTTACACTGGTGGTACCAGCTAGCAAATTTTTTTTTCATGGTCTTGTACTTTGATCAGTTAATTACCAGGTCCACAACTTTGAATATTGCCTTGTCGTATCTTGCCTTTGCCTCCTCAGCCAGTGCCTGTTATTTTAGCAGATCAGATGGTTAGAAGACCCTTACTCTGAAAGAGAACTGAATACACTGAAGGCCGTTGGTTAAACAAATCTAAACAAGACAGGTGCTTTTTCCTTCCTAAGCCAACCATACTCCCCTTTTATCTTTCACCTTTACACACGAAATTCATGAAAACGACCTGGCGATTGGGGCCCAGGAAGAAGGTAGGAAGGTTGACAGTTGACAACCTAATTTCGTTGCTCCAGACGATTTGTGCTCCTTATTATTCGTGGTCAACATTCTGCTACCGCACATGCCGTTGGCTTTTCTTGCTAGCAAACATGCGCTTGACTTTCTTTGATCAAGCAACAATAAGGTGGATAGTCTGAATAAAATACACCAGAAAAAGGGTCTGCCTAAGGTTAAATTTTCGTATTCCCAACTCGTCAAATCTCGCAGTAACTTTCATGCATGCCGTGGAATTTCTGTACCGCGAGAGCGACCCCCCAAGGACAAGGCCGACAGCGAGAAAACGATGGAGAAAATTGTTCAAAAAACTGTCTCCATCAGCTACCAAGAACTACTAATTTTTCGCCTTAATCAAGCGCCTCCCAATACCCTTGGAATCGTAGGTAGCCGAAACAAGAAGAGCAATTCAGTTGCTGCAAAAACAGAGGCGCGATTAGTTCGGCACCTTAGCGAACCCCTCGGCGGTGCCGGTCTGCGTGCCGAAGAAGACGGAGACCCGCTTCCGGCCGTCATCCGCCTCCTCCTCGCCTCCCCTGGCGCCCCGTGCCTTGGCCTGCACCGCGGCCTCCGTGGCGGCAGCCTCCTTCCTCCCCTTCTTCCCGGCCGACATCCTCCAGAGCACGAGCAGCGCGGCGCCGAGCACGGCGGCCGCGAGCGTGGCCATGAGCGCGCGGACCTCGGCGCCTCCCCCGCGCAGCTCCGGCGGCACGCCCCGCAGCAGCGCGGCCACCAGCTCCATCGCGCCCGTCGACGACGCCGAGTCCATTGACGATCGGTCGCCGCGGGGTGGTAGGTGGCAGCTGGCGAGCGCGCAGCGAAGGAATTGAATTGAATGAGTAAAATAGCGAGCTTGGACGGACGCGGCAACGGCGGCGACTGTTGGTACAGCTGTGGTGGTTGCTGCGGCCGGCGAGGGGGAGCAGGCGCGGCTTATATAGCCCGGGGATGGGGAGGGTGGGGTGGGGCTGGCGCAGTCAAACCACCTACCACCGGCGCGGGCCGGATGGGGGAAGGAGGCTTTGCTGCGAGGTGGGGCCCGGCTGCACGGGGCAGGGGTTAGGTTTGGGAACGGGCCGGGGGCGTATGGCCGAGACCGCGTGGGCGTGGCTTCTTGGCGGCGTCGCGTTGGGTGTGGGCCCGCTTGTCGGCGGGCCATGGCACGTGGATACATTGGGGAGCTGGAGAGAGGCTCAAAGCGTGTGTTCCGTGGTTTGATGCAGGAACTCCATAAAATATGCTCCTTCTATTTCAGAATAATTTATTATCAAATTTATCTTTAACTAATAAATTTAATTAATTATAATAATATATATTATATATATTATATAAATATTTTATGAAAAAATTAAAAATATAAATTTTAGGTTTTAAAGTTATGGCACGAAATATAAACATAAATTAATTTTGGGACGGAGGGAGTACCAAATATATTTTTAAATATTTTTATCTTTTCTAGTATTTAAATTTTATTCCCAAATATACTTGCCATTCTCACTTTCAAATAAATTTTCTCTCTTTCCAATATATATTTCTCTTTTTCCAATACACATTAGTCTCTTCTCAACATTTTTCTCCTTTCACTCTTCTCAATATTTTTTCTTAATTCCTGTGCCTAGAGCTAGAACGACAATTAAACCTGAACAGAGGCAGTACTCATTTTATCTTTACCCATCCATCCCATATTAAATAAATTTATTACCAAAATTTTGTCATAGTCCTACAATCTTTTATATTCTTTTTATAAATTTTGAATTCACTAATCATGTATATTCAGGGAAGGAGGGAATAGGTGAGGAAGCACACTAGGCTAAAGCTAAGTAGAAGTCAAACATAACATCTTGTCAAGTATTTAGGGGCGAATGTAGTACTTTTTAAAATTATAAGTTGTTTTCTATCTTTGTCCATGTCTTCCTCATTTATTTGTTCCTCTCACATTTTCCATTCTACTTGATTCACATAATGAAACCTACAACAGTTTATAATTTAGGATGAAAGGGAGTAAAAAGTAAAAACTAATTTAGAATGGAGGGAGTAAAAAATAAAAAACTCGTTAGTCTTCTAGCTGTTGTTGCTCGTCCTCACCGTGCTCATCGCGGCAGGGGATCCTCTTAATGTTGGTAGAAAATCAGACGCCCAACTGCATTTGAATTTGGATCCTCTGTCAATTGTTTGATTGGAAACAAGCAAGTAGATTTGTTGTTACTATAACAAGTATCATATAGTATTTTATTATAATTTATTTTATCATTAAATCTATTTAAATATATTTAAACTAATATTTTAAATAAGATTGGTCTAAAATAGATTGGATTTTAAATCTATTTATTTTATCATTAAATCCTGCACAACATTGGATGCGCGTGGGGTAGTGGCATTCCTTCAAGAATCTGTTGTCTAAGGCAACTAAGCTACGGTAGTACGGTTGCTCATTTTCACAAACACGTGATCTGCAATAAGGTATCCGGCACGCGCTGCACGAGCTGTCGACCCCAACGGCCAATACAGCATGCACGGTTGGTGATGCTAACCTGTCGTCGAACAGCATCAGGACCTTCACCTGAGCTTAAATTAGCAGTGTGAGCTGGTGTAAAATATACATGAGATGTTTGGGAATCCGGAATTGGTGGTGGGAATGTGATTGGGAAATGAAAATGAGAGATATAAAACATTCATTTATTTTTTTTCCAAAGGGGAATTATATTAGTAATCCATCACACTGCATCCCCAAACATTTTCAGAAAAAAACCCTAGAGAAACTGGAAACTACAACACGCAACTTCTAGCTTCCAGAGTCTCCTCGGCATCGGCATCGCTTCTCACCACCGAAGCAGAACTCCGGCACTAGACACATCCCACCTCTTATCTCATTGAGCGACTCCATGGCTTGAACCTGCCGTAAGAACCATCGTCTGATGCTCCTCCAAAATGAATCATCATGGATGAACATACTTTCATTCATTTATTTTATTAAATATCAACTTTTTATTTATTTGCTAATTCGAAATTTATTTATCATAGCCCACATCCCAAACGCCACCGTATGCTTCTCCATCGCTGCTTTGTCGCTCTAGTTACTGGTTAAAGTGTAAGTCATGTATGTTTTATGGTCTACTCTCTTTTTTCTTAAATTATTATTAATGCTAACTTTGGTCCGCAAGCCATGCCCGCGCGCCTGGTGCTCAGCGAAGCTGGAGATGCTTTGTCAGGAACAACCCGCGGACCCATCGCTCGTCGAGCCTAGCTGCTGCCCGGTCTCTGTGCTGATGTAAAAGTTTATTCAGAGTAAAAGCTTAGATGTACGTTACATAAAAAAAAGTGGTTGAGATGACTTATTTGATAACATGAGAGAATTTTATAGTGTCAAAGATATTCCTGTTCAAATATATCCGATACAGTAACAGTGAGTGATCATTTACGTGAACTTGTTATGTGTTGTGAAATATTCACCTTGGTTTTATAAAATGTCTGAGCCCATGCTGGGTAAGTTGACATTTCTCTACCAGCTCCTGCGCAAGGATTTTCGAGCCGGGTCAGCTAATATTTCAGTTTTGCTTTTTGAAAATGGAAAAAAGGTGCACATGTACATATTTCAAATTAATCAACCAGAGCGTTTTGCAGGAAGACGGGAGAGACGGCGACTTAATCGGGAACCGTATACACGTGCACATGTGACCATCGAAAATCCTGGTACCATAGTTGACAGGGTTGCCACGAGACGGCTGGTCAAGCCAGCCACTCCGATCCATTCCACCGGACCCCGGCAGCAGAGGGCCAGAGGCGGAGACACCGGCGCGAGTCAGCAGTCAACGACCAAACGCGAACGCACCAACCCACGGCCGAGCGGTCCAACCACCAGAGCATGTGTTGGTGTTGCTGTCGCATCGTCAAATTCAACTCCAGCCCATGGTTTCGCCCCGCCGCGAAACCGTGGGACGCTACGTCATCATCCCGGACCAGGGGACCCGGGAGGCGGGGGGGTGTCTGTTCTTCTACTGCGTGCGTATTCATGGGCTATTACGTGCGAATGCAACACGCCGATCCGTCAAATAATCTAATAACCATTTACCATCATGGTAACAGAGCTATGTCAAATAAAGCTTGAGCTTGCGAGCTACTCAAGTTTGGTTCGTTGTTTAACTTGAACTTAGCTTGAAAGTTAAACAAATTAAACTTAAGCTCAAAATAAAGCTTACGAGCCTATCGATCTCGAGCTCGATTAGCTTAATAAAGTTTGTTAGGGTGAATATTTATTATTTTTATATTTTAATTATTAATTTATCAATTTGATAGTCTAAAGTAATTTTTTATAATTTGTTTTTAATAATATTTATATATTTTTATTGTTGTCAATCTAAATCAAACTTCGAACAAGCTCGAGTTCGAATCAAGCTGAGCTTGAACTTAACCTGAAAATCGAAGTTCAAATCAAACTCGCTCAAACTCAGTTCAGTTGAACTCGAACTCGAGGTTAGGCCATCTGAACTCGCTCGAGTTCGGTTCGGTGACAGCCCTACGAAGTAGCCGATTTTTTTTTATCCCGCCGAGAGGCCCGAGACGCAGCCGTGACTCGAGTAGCTGAGACGCCATGATCCAATGGGAATCTTCGGTAACGCCTAGGGTCACGCGCTGATAGTCGACGCGCAAGTGCGCAACCGCACGCCGCACATCCAATTTTTTTATTGGGCCTTTTATCAGCCCATCCACGATGCACCTGATCATTTTCTATTTTTTTCTCTTTTTAATTTTTTCTTCTCTTATTTTCTTACTCCCGCTATTCCAAATTATAAGTTATTCTGAACTTTTAATTTTTTTAAAATTATAAATCATTCTCACTTTTGAGATATTTTTTTTTCTAATACATCTGCACTCTATTTCTCTCTTCCTCGATTTCAGAACATCCCATCTTTTTCAATTTTCTTAAATCTCATGCCAAGACGGAGAGAGTATTATTTTTCATTGTTTTATTTTTAAAATTCTTTTGTTATTTTTCCAAATTTACCTACTCCCTTTTTATTTTTTTCTTCTTTTTATTGCACACATGTATGCATCCATTGAAATATTTAGAATTACTTTTATAACTAAATTTTTTTAATTATACTACTGGAACAATTAACTTTTACTACTAGGATATTTTATTTTCACTACTGAAACACTTGAACCTTACACAAGAATATTCAATTTATCAAACAAACTTTTTATGTTATTTTCAAATTTTATTTTTTCTTTTTATTTATTTTTTCTCTTCTTTTTATTGCGCTCATGTATGCATCTGTTGAAATATTTAGAATTTATTTTATTTCTGGAACAATTAAATTTAGTAATAATTTCATCTATACCATCACTTTAGCTACACTTTCTGTCGGTGTTTCGTACACCGGCACAGTACGAATTTATACGATCGAAGGAGGTACGATGCGCTTTTTGCTAATTGATATGGCCTAATCCACGATACACTCAAGAATATAACCTGGTTCGAGCCACCGCGAGGTGTAATACTCTACCTCCAGGGGTCGAATGTGATGAACTCACGTATAATCGAGTGGATTACAACGGCGAAAAGTCTTTTATGCGGACAGAGTCCCTAACGCGCCTGTATGGATGTGTCGAACTAATCTCCAAGTCTTACTGTGTGTCTCTCTCATTGTACGAGGGTCTCCGACGAGCCTTTATATAGATGCTAGACCGAGGTTACAAAGCAGGGCGAAGTGGGCGGCTCCCTGAAAAGTGGGGGCCGCAACTAAACTTGATTCCCACGAAACGGGATGTCTTCTGACAGGTTGGTCGCAGCCAAACTTGGTCCCCGTAGAATGAGGTTTCCTCTGACGAGTGGGGCCGCAACCAAACTTGGCTCCAAGGAAACGGGCCCCCTCTTACGGGTGGAGCCAACGGCATCTTCGAGAATGATCTCTTGATGATTCTCTGGCGCCTGATGGTCCTCTGACACCAGCTGTCGTCCTTCGCTTGTCCCATGTTCAGCGTCGGGGTGGGGGGGGACAAAGTTGCTTTACCGTTTGCTCTCTGCCTCCTCTGTACAGTCATCAGTAATATCTGTACCGACAGAGGTGTAACATCACAGGCCCGGAATATGGCTTCGGACCTGCTCGCACGTTGTGCAGGTCCCACCTCGCAGAATAACTGTGACATCCCGAATTTTAGAAAAAGTTTAAAAAGGCGAAATTCAAAATCTTATTTTTTCTAACAATAACCCTAACGTTTTCTTTCTATTTCTCATCTTCTCTTTTCCTTCCCATCTCAAAAGACAAAAACCTCACTAAATTAAAATTTATCTAAATTGAAAATTTCAAAATATTAAAATTTGAAGTGTGACAAGTGATTGAGCCCTTTTTGTTTTCCTTTTTCTTTCCGTTTATTTTCTTGTGTTCTTTTGAATTTCAAACTCATTTCAATCCTTTAAATTCTAAATCCGACAAATTCCCCTGAAATCGAAATTCATTCAACTCCTTCGAACCCAATACTTGTGAATTCCTGTCTTATTGAATTCGAATTCCACACCCGCCTAATTCCCTTGAAACTTATTTACTTCATTCAAATTAATTTACTCCATTCAAATAGCCATTTATCCTCGGAATTTTATAGAATAAAATCTATTCAGAATTTGAAGATAATCCTAAAACAAAAGTTGTTCATCTTAAAAGGTACTTCAACCCTGCAAAATTTCACGTTCATCGGAGCTCAAAAAGTTGCTCTTTTATAAGAAAAACAGAGAGCTCCTGCAGTAAATTCGGAAAAAAAAGAAAAATAGGAAAAAGTCGCGGGCCCCACTCGTCAGCGTTGTCTTCTTCCTCGTGCCGCTTAGCCAACACATCGGCGTGAGCAGTGCCACGCGCCTGGCCACGCGCCGCGCAGGCGCCTTTCGCCGCTGCCGCGTGCGTGTACACGCGCCGCCTGCGTGCAGTGAAGTCGAGCCCACCCGACCACCCTCGGCCTCAATCGAGCTTCGCTTTTGCCCCTGCTCGTGAAGCCGGCCGCCACCGCAATTTTGCTCTCCGGCGAGCGCCTTCCCTCCCGGCATCGCGTACACCACCGCCACGGCCTCATCTTCCTCTGAGCCCGGTCAATTTTTGCGAAACGCGGACAGAGCCAAGCCTCGCCGCGCATCACTGGAGTGCGCCACCCTTCACCGGCGACGACGCGCTGCAGCGTCTCCCCGGCTCCCTTGATCCCATGGGCAGCTCCAGTGCACCTCCCTCATGCTTCTCCACCCCGAGACGCCCTTGCCAGTCCTGCGAGCTAGCGCCGTTCGCCGTCACTGCGCTCTGCCTTTGCTCCGCCGTGCAGCGCCGCCTGCCCTCCGTCGCCGGCGCCCTGCGACACCTCCTTGGCTCTCACGAGCCCAGGGAGTGTTTCGGCGCGTCGTACTCGTGCCTCCCTACCGGAATCCTGAGCCACTCCGTCTGTTCCGCGCCCCAGCGCCCTGTGTCGCGACGCCGCCCTGCAATCTCTTTGTTGCCGATGCCCCTCGGCGTTTCTCTGGCGTGTGTAAGCCCAGGGCGAGGCTCCCCGCGCCGCCCTATCTCTCCTCCGCCTGAAACCTCAAGCTCCTCCGGTCACCTTGCACCCCGACACCATGAGCCACCGCCGCGCTCTGGCCTCTCTCCGATGCCCCAAGTCACCGTCGCCTCCCTGGCTCGATTGAACCCGCAGAGCCGTTTGCCACGCCACCCTCCTGCTCCTCCACCCCTTCCCCAGGTCCAGCGAGGCCTCCAGGGCCGGCTTGCCACCGTGGTCCACGGCAAGGTTCGTGGACCAGCTCCTTGCTGCTGTCCACAGAACGTGGACATGGTCCACGGTTCTGCTTTAGCCTGGAGCAACTGGTTCGATCTAGTAAAATCCACTTTTGCAGAAAGGCTCTCCACGTCCCTAAGCTCTTATTTTAGTAGAGTTTTCAAAGAAAACCTTCTGAACCTTTATATTAACAATAGTTCCATCCAAACCTTTTACACTCAAGCCCCTAGTCTTTTCTGTAGGTCCCTGCTGATCTTCTGGTAACTGCAAATTAGTCCTTGACGACCCTTCTGGTAATTACAGCATTGGCCACGTGTCCACAGACACAGACACAGGCACTGATATTCTCAAGTGTCCACGGACACGATCACAGTTCACGTATCCACAGACACGTCACGATTTCATATGTTCACGTGTTCACGAATCCCCGAACTCCCACAAAACCCCGAACTTTCACTCTCACGTGTCCACGAATCCCCGAACTCCCACAAAACTCCGAACTTTCACTCTCGCGTGTCCACGAATCCTCGAACTTCCACAAAACCCCGAACTTTCACTCTCACGTGTCCACGAATCCCCGAACTTCCACAAAATCCCGAACTTCCATTCTCACGTGTCCACGAATCCCCGAACTTCCACAAAACCCCGAACTTTCACTCTCACGTGTCCACGAATCCCCGAACTTCCACAAAACCCCGAACTTTTACTCTCACGTGTCCACGGACACGGTCACAGTCCACGTGTCCACGGACACGATCACAGCTCACATGTTCACATGTCCACGAACAAGTCACAGAACTCTGTGTCCACGGAGAAATCCCCGATTCTGGGCACCCGTGTGTCCAAGGGCCGTGGACACAGGCCGAACCACGTGTCCACATGATTTTTCTCGATTCTGGACACGCAAGTGTCTAGAGGCCGTGGACACAGGCCGAGCCAAGTGTCCACACAGCCTTTGCTAGTTTTCGGTCACAGACCAGCTGGCAACATCACCATGAGGTTCGTTCTCTGTTTCACGCCTGCACACACCCACCCAACAACTGTGGACACATGCCGGGTAGCATGTTCACGAGGGGAATTTCCTATTTTCCATCGTGAACACCTTATTCGCCTCACCACCGCTACACCTTAACTAAGTTTTCAGTGATCTTGGTGCCATTGAAACCATTATCTCAAGCTCCATCACATCAAGTCCTCCGCACCTCAGCCAACCTCCGGTCTTGCCGATTCGCTTCAATAGTAAGTTCTTCGCTGAGTTTAATCGTGTTCCTTCTTTTGTTTTATCGTTGTTAGTGCAAGTCTTTAACTATGATGCTTTCTAAGCATAGATTTATGCTAGCTAAGACACGTCACAGCATAGCATAACCTCACTATTTAGCACACATTAGTATGCGCACCCATGTTAGCACTAAATAACCTAACTTAAAATTAGAATTATAGAATTAATAGTTAAACACTAATAACTAAATACTAGGAAGTAAGTAACACTTTAGTTAGCAGCCCATAAGCAACCTGCCATGCAGTCACCCATGTAAGGGCATCTTTTAGCGCTTGTGCCCCTTGTTAGTTTTAGTAATTTAATTATATAAAATAAGTTAGGTAATTAACTATTAAGCACCTAAAGTAGTACATTTATATAGGTATAAACTAAATAACTAACAGTAGCAATATGCCCATCACCACATCACAGTTAATGCCATTTATTAGTGTAGGAGTTCAATTGTACAGTAGAATCAAGAAATATTCACTAGAAAGCCTGTGCAATATATTGACATACACTAGTGCACGTGCCACCTATCAGCACAAACGATATAATTATTTAGTCAATAGCTCTAAATTAAGGTATGCACAAAATAACATAAGCTACACATTGCGTTCCCGCTCGTACTAGCAAGAATGCATGTTAACCCTTCACTGAACCTCACTCTAAGTGAATAGGCACCGCAACATACATGACTTGCCCTAAGTTTTCCTCGCGGTGTTATCTGATTCTTAGTTGAAGTTCTTTGGATTTTATCGCTCCTTCTTGAGTTTTGTTTCTTTCGCAGTAGTTTTATTAGGCTTTTTCTTCACGTAGATAACGTTGAGTGTAAGGAAGAGTCAAGCCTCAAGAGGAACCAGAAGGTTCACGTATGAAGAGAAGCTTGTAGATTGGGCGTGAAGCCAGAGGTTGAAGATTGAGATCTTGAAGAAGAAACCTCCAACCTCAAGCTTGAAGATTAAGGAGTTTGCAGGCAAGCTCTAACCTCATATTGGAACCTATATTTTGCTAATGCTCCTATAGTGCCTATTTATTCTGCTATGCATGATATTTTGGTTTGAAACATTGTGCTAGTCATAATCCTACTTGTTCTTAGGTATTTATATTTATGTCAGTAACTTGCTGTATAGATATGAATACCTTGCTTGAAAACCATTGACGAAGTGTCCTTGATAGCCATAGAGATTCCGTTCCTAGATAGTTTTACGGAACGGATATTACCTTATACTAGATCTGCTTAGGACCCATTTACGATGCTCCGCACCGCCGCACCATATACCATTAATTTGCAAAATAAGTTGAAAGGGTTTGATGGTGTGAGTACAAATAAAAGGGGGCGGGATTAGAACAACTGGTGCTAGGTGAAGAGGGGATGTTTCTGACCGTGGGGTGAGGCTCACTTGAGGTGATGGTGATAGGTGTGTAGGCTTCGCTATGGTCCACCTGCCATGGACGAGACCGCCACCTCTGCCATATAAGGACCGGTTCGTTAGCCCTCGACTTGTTAATTCCCGTACAACCACAGAACCTGTACATTTTGGGCAGGACTTATTCCCTCTACGTATTCTTTCCACATCGAACCACTGGGGGTCGGTAGTGAAGACATAAAGAAACAGGAGAATTGCGTGAGATGACTCGCTGCCTGGCCTTCGACGGTAATTGCCCGCGTCACGGGAGCGTAAGCCCGCGGATATAGCCCCTGGTTTGGTAATACCCGGGATTAGAGGGGACTAGGAAAAGGCGTGAATGCGGTGGATATTCACGACTCGGCTCCGGAAATGTACCGACGCGTCATCGACGGCCTGGGAAACCCCGAGGGATGGCCCCTGTTTGCACGTTAGGTGGAATCTGTGAAAAACTGCGTAGATGTAGGATAAGCGTTATGAAACTCTAATGATCAGGAGTAGCATAACCTGTGGGTACAGTGTACAATCTCTGCAGAGTTAAAAATCCTTCCGGATAGGCCGTTGTCACGGTATTGACATGCTACTGTTCGGGCGCCCTACGATTAGATTTTCTATACTGGCTTGATGTGTGAGTGGGTGTAACTACCCGTGTTTTGGAAAGTGTCTGGAGGGGATAGTGGAGGCCCTTTCAGTTAAAACTTAGGAACTGGCGGGAACAGTTTATACTCCCCCAGGTCCAACTTATTAAATTATGGATAATAAATATTTTCATTCCCTTTTGAAAATCTTCTATAGTGAACCATACATAAAACTGGCCTTTTGGCAACATGGACATTGCTGCCTCATCTTTGCTACAACCAATGTGCATTCTTAGTTATACATTTGCTTAGTGTTGGAGCTTGCTGAATACCTTATGCGTTTGATATATATTCTGTTGTGTTGTGTGTACCAGCTACTGATCCAGGGACTGATACGTGTATCACAGTGCATTTCAGAGATGGGGTGCGCGACAATAACTGCTTACGCTTTCGTTCTCGCTTCGCATAAAAGGGTTAATCCGAGCTATTACTGCATTCTAAAGCTGGGTTTTTAAACTGGTTTCCACCTCCTCAAACTAGTGATATGGGATTTCTACTTGGGCTACAGTATTTTCCGCGCTACAGTACCCACGCATCTACGACACCAGTGCTACAGTACTCTGCTACAGGGACGGTGCTGCTTTTTCTAGTCTAAGGATTCTGGCCTTGTCGCGGGTTGGTCGCCCGACTCTGGGGTCAAAAAGTAAGTAGCTTTGTCGTTACGCTGCTCTCGACCCGACGGAGGTCGGGATGGCTCTGGTTACTGGATACGCCCGACCCTCTGGTTGGGCTTCGTGAAGACTGGTGAGAATCTTTCTCTGGGCCCACGAATAACGTGAGACGGTTGTTGTTGATGGGCCGTATATCGTAGCTTGAGCCGTCGAGTAACCTCGGGCCGTAAGTACTGGAGGATATGACCATGACACTTTTCATCTATACCACCACTTTGGGTCAATGACATGTAGAATCAAACCCCACATGTCATTGATTAGTTGGATAGTATAAATAAAAAGTTTGCTCAAAATAACGGTATGCATGCAAATAACCCTTAAATTTACTACTAGAACAATAAACTTTTACTATAAGAAAATTTTATTTTAACTACTGAAACACTTGTATCTTACTTACTATGATTCAATTCGTTACATCATAATTTTTTTAAAACTTTCAAATTGAAATTTTAAAAATAAAAAATATAGGCTGTGATTGGGATATCATTTCCTACATTAATTTTAAGGAATATGATGATACTAACGGATTTTAAAAATGATCAACAAATTAAAAAAATTTGATTTAAATGTTAAAAATTATTTAAGTTGTAACTTTGGCACATCAAACTTATCCTCCACGCAGCCGACGCAGCCCAAAAGAGGCCCATGCAGCCTATATTGCCTATACGCTGCTTTTTTTTATGTCAAAAGTGTTTGGTAAAACAGCTTATCCATATGAATTATAGGTGATAGATAGAGAGAAGCGGTAAAAAGCTATTATTTGTAGCTTATAAGGGCTTTGTACAAAATATAAAATTGATTATTGGTGATTAGAGATATAATCACTTATAGTGTTTGATAGAGATTATAGCATAAGTTATTATAATCATTAGCAAAACAGCCTTATAATCTCTCTCAAACGGGGCCTTAGAGTCTCTTTGTAGGGATTATGATGATTCAAACGTCTGCTCATACTTAAGATTATTCATGAAAATTATGTATTCAACTTATTCATATAATCTATTTTTTATGGCAATAGTGTTTGACAAAACAACTTATTGATTGCAAACTGAACAAACTACTGATAAAGCTACTCAGCGACGACATGAGAAAGAAAAAAAAAAACCACTGAAGAGAAGTTTTCTTACTGCTCATTACCAAAGCATTTCCAATCGTTAATAATCTGTGCTAGAGCTTGAGTCGAACAACCATTCTTGCTCAAGGCACGCGCTGACCTCTCCCTAAGTTCACTTGCCCGCTCCCTCATTCTATCAGCTTCATCCCCTTCCATCACGCGCCGGATTGCGGATGAAACCTCGTCCCTGCTCACGAACCCATCGTTGACCCGGGCAGCCACCTTCACTTGGCCCTCCAACATCGCGGCGTTCATGTTCTGCTCCGCGTAAAGCGGCCAGGCAACCATAGGCACGCCATTGATGACACTCTCCAATACAGAGTTCCACCCGCAATGCGTCACGAAGCATCCGATGGAAGCGTGTTCCAGTATCGCCGTCTGCGGCGCCCATGTCGAGGTCACCATTCCCACATCCCTTGTCCCCTCGATGAATCCCTCGGGCAGGAAATCCTCCAATGGAGTAGTTTGCTCACCTTGTTGGTTTCCGAAGAATGCTCCCGTCGTTGAGCTTTGATCTGGCCTCTTGACTGCCCAGATGAATCTGCACCCGCTGAGCTCCAGCCCAAGCGCCAGCTCGGTGGTCTGCTGCGACGTAAGCGTGCCGCCGCTGCCGAATGAGATGTAGACGACGGATCGACGAGGCTGTTGATCCAGCCATCGCAGGCACTCGTAATCCCGGTCCGTGCCCGTCACCGGCCTGGTCCAGACCAGTGGCCCGACCGGGTGGACCGGCAGCCTGCAGAGGCCGTCGTTGATCATGGCGCCGTCACCAACGGCGGGCTCTAGGTCCCTGAAGGTGTTCACGATAATCCCGTCGACGCCTCTTACGCCCTGGGACATGGACAAGAACCCGGCGTACGTGTCGCTGCTCCGGTCCGCGCGCATGGACGGTGGCAAATCGCACGCGTGGATCGGCACGCAGCCAGGCAGCCGGATCGGCTCGGCGGCGTCCCGGTACTCCTCCTCTGACGGGCGCGCGGCGTCGAGCGCAGGGAGGTGCAGGAGCAGGGACAACGTCATCCACGGCGAGGTGAAGAACAGGTAGAACGGGACGCTGAGCTCGGCCGCGACCTCGCGCGCCGGACCGCAGCCGACCATGTCCACCACGAGCGCGGCGAGCGGAGCCAGCGCCCGCGCCGCCTCGCGGACGCGCGGGACGCTGCAGCGGAC
>BCLF01000110.1:246864-284366 GCA_001602275.1 Zoysia japonica | reverse complement strand
CGCACGCAGATGCCTGCGGCGGGGCGAGCGAGAGCGCCGATGGCTGTGCACGCACGGGCGCGACGCCAGGGGTTGGGCAGGCGGCAGCAGCAGCATTTTCCAGCACGGCTGAAGAGTTGTTGCAAATTATCTAAAATTGATAAATGCAAATTACTCAAAACAGAACCATTTTTTGTAAAATCAAATAAAAATGGAATAGATTTGCAAGGGCATATACATCTTCTTGCACAATATCTAACACCGTTAACACCACTTAATAGAATATGACTACAACAAAACTTCAGATTTGTAAACGATTTTGTAAAGTCTAAAAAAGAGAGCTTTTTTTTAAAAAGGAAAAGAGAATTATTTTCAGAATTAAGCTTGAAAACATGATTGATTTTGCAATTGCCCCTTTTGTCCTTTCCCAGATATCAGTGTGTTAGTGTGGAACTAATAAATTCTTAAGTAAACCTTTTTGAATGATACTGAGTTGATTTGCACAAATTTGAAATTGTTGATGTCAAAATCGGATTCGAGCCAACACACTGCTCGCACGTCCGTGTGCGGGAACGCCGACGCTTCTTCAACGCCAGGTTTGGGCCGCATTAGACAACCCCGCCTTGAGAGAAACTCCATCGGAGGAAGATCGTCTTAGAGTTGATCCGAGCTCGATCAGTTCAACCGAATCGTTTTCGATCGTCGCCGAGACGAAGGAAGAACAACAAAACGGAGGTCGAATGAGGGGATTAAGATTTGAGAAGTGCAAAATGTAAAAGTAAATGATAGGTTCGATTGAGATGCTCCTTAACTGGCCATGGACCCCTGTTTTATAAAAGTGGTATGGTCTTATCCCGTAGCAGGGCAACGTATCCCTCAAGTTTGAATAGAAATTGAAATCAATCTGCTAAATTTTTTTCAAAACTGACACTACCGGAGTGTCCGGTAAAGTGCCGGATAATCCGATAACTGGAGTCTCCGGTAGACTGCCGGAGTGTCCGTCATGTAAATTTGGGAACCTGAGAGGGCTCACCGGACAATTCAGCATCCTGCCGAACACTTCGGTGGGCTAAGTGCCTCAATCCGAGAGGGTTCACCGGACACTCCGGTACTATGCCAAACACTCCGGTGGGCGAAGTGGTCTAACCTGAGGGGGCTCATCGGACACTTCGGTACTATACCGGATACTTCGGTGAGCGAAGTGATCCGACCCGAGAGAGCTCACCGGATACTCCGGGTGCTATACCGAATATTTCGGTGGGCGAAGTGCCCCAAACCCGAGAGGGCTTGTCGGACACTTCGACAACTTGCCGAACACTTCGGTAGCTCTGATTTTTTTGTGTCAACATATATCCTCCTGTTTTTTGGTGATGTTCCTGCACCATAAAACACTCTAAGCACCTAAAAACCTCTAAGGGCGATGGTCCTCCCGATTCATCAGCCATCATGTCATTTTTTGATAACGATACTTCATATCGGCCATTTTTTCCTCTTATGCTTCTTACCAAATACTTGGATGGTACTTTTTAAGTATCGGCCGTTACGGGCCCTAGGTAATGATTCTCCGCGAACATCCTTCAACATGTATGCGTTTCCAGCGATGACTCTTACTATTCTATATGGCCTTTCTCAACTAAGAGACTATTTCTCAAACTTGTTGTTTCGTGACCCTACAGGCATAATAGTTTTTCAAATCAATTCGCCCACCTGAAAAGTTTTGACTTTCACCTTCTTATTGTAGGTTCTAGCAACTTGCGCCTTATCTTTCTCAATCTCTCTCAAAACACTCAAACGCTTATCGGTGACTTCATCAATATTGTCTAGCATTAACGCCCTATACTCATCAGTAGATAAGTCATTTTGCCTAGCTAATCTTAGAGCTCCTAGATTTACCTTGATGGATAAAACGGTCTTTTGTACATACACAAGTTCATAGGGTGTTACTTTAATTGCTCTATGCCTAAATATCCAATGAGTCCACAATGCTTCTGATAAAATCTCATGCCATCTCTTGGGATTGTCCTCTATCTTTTTTTTAATGAGTTTAATCAATGTTTTGTTACTAAGACTCGGTCTGGCCATTGGCTTAAGTATAATATGAAGATGAATTGAATATTCTAATTTCGTAGGATTCGACAAACTCTTTAACATGAGCGGACGTAAAGAAAGTACTTTGGTCGGTAGTCAAAGTTTGAGGTATGCCAAATGTATGAATAATATGCTCGGTAAGGAACTCAATTACCTCTTTGTGCGTCATGTTCTTAAGAGCCACCGCTTCGGTCCATTTGGTAAAGTAATCCGTCGCGACCAACACGAAACGATGTCTCTTCAAAGATGAAGGATGTATTTGCTCAATGAAGTCCAATTCCCATCCTCAAAATAGCCATGGTTTTATAATGGGCTTCATTATGGCCGCGAGTGCCAATTGAATATTTCTAAATCTTTGGCACTCTTCGTATTTTTTGTAGTAATGGTAGCAATCGACAATCATGGTTGGCTAATATAATTCGATCTTACTTAACAACCATTTTATTTTTGGAGCTGATTGATGCATACCACAAATGTCTACATGAACTCCCGTAGCTACTCTAGCCTCGTCATCACCCAAACATTTCAAAAGCAAATCATCCTCCATTCGACGGTATAAGTTACCATCAATCAAAGTATATTTGAAAGCCAGATGTCGAACTTTCCTATCCACATTTTGGCTTGGACTACGAATGTATGAAATTATGGGTGACCTCCAATTAAACGATTCGGTTTATCACGGTTTGACGTGTTAGTGTCCGAACGGTCTAATTACAACACCTCAAGCATCGGTTTCATATTGACTGAAAATCTACCTTTACCAACATTGTAACACAATGCTTGTTGAACCAACTCGTTGGCTTCACTCTTTTCTAGCCTAGACATATAATGTATGTTAAATTCATCCATTCTTCTAATGATTTCTAGTCACTTATCTAAGATGGCATTTAATGATCCGTCTAAACATTGAAAATTTTTAAAAATTTGTTGTACTACTAACAGTGAATAACTGAAAGGCTCTACATGCTTAACTCTCATAGACTCCAACATCTCTAAACCGAACAATAATACTTCATATTCGACTTGGTTATTGGTGCAATCATACTCTAATCGGTTTGAGAATTTAAAGTGTACATCATGAGGAGATAATAAAATCACACCAACACTTTGACCCTCTTTACAAACCGATCCATCAAAATATAATTTACAAGGGGTAAAAGTAACATGAGCAACATCTAGATTATGTTCTAAATCAATCCGATGTTCAACAATAAAATTAACAACAATTTGGCCTTTCATGGATTTCAACGATTTATAAGCCAAATTATATTCAATCAATGCATAAGTCCATTTACCAAGCCTACCACTAGAAATCAGCCTATGCAACATATACTTAATAACATCAGTTTGATAAGTAACCACACAAGTGCTAGATAGCAAATAGTGTCTCAACTTGGTGGAAGCATAATATAATGAAAAACATAGCTTCTCAATGAGAGTGTATCTTGTTTTCGCATCCACCAACCGTCGGCTCACATATGTGATCATGTACTTTTTTCTTTTGGCTTCTTGTGTCAAAACAGCACCAACCATATCATCTTTTGCCACAATGTTGAGACGGAAAGAGACTCCCCCCTTAGGCGCCCTAATAATCGACGGCGAAGACAAGTATTCTTTGATCTTCTCAAAAGCTTCTTGCTGTTTTGCCCTCAAGTGAATTCGGCTTTATTCTTTAGCCGAAAACTAAGAGTAAATGCATTAATCTTTTCTGACAAGTTGGATATGAATCGTCTCAAGTAATTCACTTTTTTTAAGAAGCTTTGCAACTGTCTTTTACATGTAGGTGCTTGCACGTTTCTAATTGCTTCTATCTTCTTAGAATCTACTTCTATGCTTTTCTCATGAATTATGAAGTTTAAAAAAATTTCGATCGATATAACAAAAGCACATTTGAGCGGGTTCGTCTTCAAACCGAAACGATGCATTCGATCCAAAGCGAGTTGCAAATTGACCAAGTGAAAATATAAAACGGTCGATTTGATCACCACATCATCTATGTAAACCTCCATGATGATACCAAGCAAATTATAAAAAATAAAGTTTATGACTCTTTGATATGTACCACCCGCATTCTTTAACTCAAAAGTCATAACAACCCACTCAAACAATACTACAAAACCAAAACATCAAAAAGTAATTTTTAGACATATCCTCTTCGGCTACGAAGATTTGATTATATCTCGCATTACCATAAAAAAAGCTAATAACTTTATGGCCGGAAGCATCATTAATCAACATATCGACTATAGGTATAGGATATTTATCTTTAGGAGTGGCTCTTTAAATTTCTGAAATCAATGCAAACTCTAATCTTATCGGTGTTCTTCTTTTTCACGGGCACGATGTTGGATATTCACACCACATACTGCAAGGTCTTATAAATTTCACATCAAGTAATTGGTTAATTTCTTCTTTAATCCGATTGTGCATATTTGAGTTGAATCTTCTGATTGGTTAGTTAAAGGATCTAAAATCAGATTTTATTAGAAGCCGATGCTCAACTAGCTCGCGGCTCAACCCAGGCATTTCATCATAAAATCATGCAAAATAGTCCACATATTCTTTTAGTATGCCAATTAGCTTCGCTTTATAATCAGTTTTTAGATTTTTGTTTATATAAGTTAGCCTCGGATTACCAAGGTTCACCTCCTCAAAAGGATCGGCCAATGTGAATCCTTGTGCTAACTTATCCATGTTCTCTATTTCTTCTATAGCTTCGCACATATCGTTCGTGTTGGACCGATAGTATTCCACTCTTTTTTGAAACCAATCAAGATTAGACTCCATTAAATCGCATTATGCGGTTGAGCCGATTTTCTATTGGCTTTACATTGACGGTACAAAACCATCTCTAGTCACACTAAAAAAATCAAAAATCTGTCAAGTCTAAACCAGTCAATCACTTGACGGTGTCATGCAGCAAAGAAGATGATTCGGTTATAGCAACACAAACCGATGCATCCGTATGAACAACCTCTACATTATTACCGACCCATTGTATCAAGAATTGATGCAATATAGAGAGGACATATCTATTGGTATTAATCCAATCACGTCCTAAGATCAAGCTATAACCATCGCGTACATCGGCAACAAAGAAAGCGGTAGCCATGATCTTGCTCTCAACGATGAGCTCCATAGAAGCGACCCTTTAGCCTCGATAGGATCTCCTCCTCCCTTACCGTTCAAAGTCATGTTGGTCCGGATGAACTCGTCATTGGTCTTACCTAGCTTCTTAAACAAAGAATACGGCTTTAGATTAATAATCGCACCGCCATCTACAAGCATGCAAGAAATCAGTGTGCCATTGATATGACCTCTCATAGAGAGGCTTCAAATGGTTCTCCGATTTCTCGGGCTTCTCAAAGATAGCACTTTTCGGCTGAAAGTCGAATTGTGCCATGACTTTTTCTTTCTCTACAAGCGAATAATCGGAAACGGATATGCAAATGGTGTTAATGTCCATACCTTTCCGAGCCGGTGTAAGCTCATAGTCTAAGAGGTCCTCGTCGTCGAACTCAGACATATCGACGTCTCCCGTGGGCGAAGGCGCTGTAGAGTCCTTTCCCAAGACGACGTCCGTGAAACTAAGTGGTTTCGGAGTAGCCTACGCTTCCTCTGTTACCGGTGGAGTAGAAGCCTCGGGCTCACCCTCCACTGCTTACCTTGAGTGAACATCGGCTTGATCTCATTGAAGACCTCATCTCTCTTCTTCTCTGCCTCCTCTCACATCTTTCGAAGACGCAATCTTTGAAGCTTTCTCTTTTTAGTTTCAACCCAATCATCCAAAGTGACCAGTCCCGTGAAGACTCCTCCGATTTTGACATCGGTTGTGTCGATTTTGACGACACCTCCGGATGCACTTTCTTGATGGACAAAAGTGGAAGGAGCAGTTTTGTTATCTTGCTTCGAGCGCCACTCTTGTTTAGGCGCGGTGGTGGAGCTCTCTTTGAACCTTGATCGATCGAGAATCCGTCTGATCCGGGGTAGGGTTGGAGAACCTTGTGAATATATCTCCTCTCGGTCCGTTCCATCCCGGATAAAGTGATGGGTATGGCATTGGTGGAACGGGCATCGGTGGCACGAGCATATATGGTTCTATGTATGGATGTCACACCGGGAACGGTAGGCAAGGCATAGGATGGAACCACAGCGGCGACACTCTGAACCCATGTGGAGAAAGAGGAGGAGGCTCGTGCACATTTACAGTTGCCCACATCTCTTTTCTTATCTCCTTCCTAGGTGGGTTGCCTCCCCTAGATGGTGATCTTGCTCGCTTCATAGATCGATTATTCAAATCGGTATTTTGATTCTTGTACTTAGCTATGAGCCCATCGAAGGCGCTTTTAGCCCTTATCTTCCGGTCCGTGGCTTTGTTTTGATTTATCTTCCACTTGCCCACCTCCGGATTCTTTGGTTTTATCATTTTAGACTCTGAAACTTGCCCCCGAGTCTCGAGCCTTGAATGGTGACTTTGAGAGACTCCTGACCATCGAAGGACTTTTCGAGCACCACTTTCCTAGAGGCCTCTTTCTCACTCGAAGAAATAGGCATCTCGTCCCCGATGACCACGTTCTTCCTCTTGGTTGTATCGGCTTGATGAGGTCGAATCAACACCTTGAAGTTGAGCTCGAGAGTGTTAACAGAAAGCGAGTGCTTGTCGATCTGCATCTACTTAAAACTCAATCGTCTCTCATTATGGGCCGATTGGATCTGTCGACAGAAAACATTGCTGTCGTTAGTAGCATGAGAATAAGAGTTATGCCATTTACAATATGCTCTACAATTAATCTCATCCGCCGGAGGTAAGGTGCATGAAATTTTAATGTACCCATCTTTGTGTAGCTCATCAAATATTTTATCACACTTAACTACATCAAAGGTGTATTTCACATCATCTTTCCGATTCTTATGAACCGGTTTGAGCGAATCACAAGCAAATGATTTGGCCTTGAATGGCCAAACGAACTTGGCAGCCAAAATATCATTGGAATCATCATCAGAGCTATCCGAATCATACTCCATGACGTACACACTGTGACGGTCTTATAATCATGTTTTATTTCTTTACTTCGACTCTCTTGAGCCGAAGCCCTTTGTTGGAGGTGAGTGAGTGTAAAAAAATTGTACCCCTCCAACTTCTCCCTGAGATGCGACCATAAACCACTAAAAGCTAGGTCGGTTAAGTTTTTTTCAGAAATTGTTAAATTAAATAACCAGTTCTTAACATCTCTAAACCGTTGAAGATAATCACAAAATTTAGCAACACAAGATCGAGTGATTACTCCCCTATCAATGTCTCCAAGAATCTACTCAACGGGATGATCTCTTTCCACAGTTTGGTGAATTCATGGATATTGTACTTGAGGTCTTGTTTCTTCACTTGATTCTTCGACATGTTGGTCATGGATGGGAAGCCTTTCTTCTTGATCATGTTCAGCTCCACTTGAATCATTTGATGCTTTTTCATTTGATGTTTGACCATTCTCCATGTCTTTATCTACGGAAGTAGTGGAAATAGATCATCCTTCTTGCATTTCTTGAGGCCTTATTTCACCAAGTGTCATCCTTCCAATTGTCACCGCGGGAGCTTCTTCATCATCTGTGATCTCATTAACAACTTGTCCTTTTTGGGAGCCATTAGATTCATCAAACGTCATGTCTCGTGAAATTTTAACACAACCGGTGGTTTTGTTGAACACACGATAAGCGTGAGCGTTTGACCCATAACCAAGCAAGAACCCTTTATCAACTTTAAGTGAAAACTTAGAGGATTTGGGTTTCTTGTTTAGCATGTAACATTTGCTTCCAAAGACACGAAAGTATGAGATGTTGGGCTTTTTACCGGTGAGAAGCTCGTAGGGGGTTTTCTTCAATAGTCGATGAAGATACAAGCGGTTGCTTGCATGACACGCGGTGTTGACTGCTTCGGCTCAAAAGTGATCGGACGTCTTGTACTCATCTAGCATTGTCCTTGCCATCTCAATTAGCGTCCGATTCTTCCTTTCAGCCACCCCATTTTGTTGACGAGAGTAGGGGGCTGAAAACTCATGCTTGATCTCTTTCTCATCGAGGTATTCTTCAACTTGGGTGTTCTTGAACTCGGTGCCGTTGTCGCTCCTTATCTTTTTTATGTTGATTTCACACTCATTTTGAGCTCTCTTCAAGAAGGTTTTGAGCACATTCTTTGTTTCACCTTTGTCATGCAAAAAGAATACCCAAATGAAACGAAAAAAGTCATCAACAATAATAAGACCATATTTGTTACCACCAATACTAATGTAAGAGACGGGTTCAAATAGGTCCATGTGCAGCATCTCTAGAGGTCTTGTTGCCGTCATGATGTTCTTGGACGGATGGCTTGCTCCCACTTGCTTCTCAGTTTGACAAGCACTGCAAATTTTGTCTTTCTCAATGCAAACATCTGTTAGTCCGATGATGTGACCACCCTTTTGAAGCTTATGGAGATTCCTCATGCCAACATGGGCTAGGCGGCGATGCCACAATCAACCCATAGCTGACTTGGCAACAAGACACGTATTCGGTACGTCTTTATTAGTAGAAAAATCTACTAGATAAAGTTTTCTCTTCAAGTAGCCTTTGAATGCCACAGAGGAACTTCCTCTCCTATAGACAGTCACATCAACATTTGTGAACAAACAATTGTAACTCATCTCACATAATTGTGACACGGATAGCAAATTGTAGCTCAACGATTTCACCAAAAGAACATTATTGATAGAGAGGTCTTTTGAGATACCAATTTTACCGTTACCCAATACTTTTCCTTGCTTATCATCTCCAAACGTGACGCTGTCCTCTTCCTCTTCTTCCTTGATTGAAGAGAACATATTCTCCTCCCCGGTCATATGATTAGTGCAGCCACTATCAATCACCCAACTTTTTCCACCGGAGAAGTAGTCCTACAAAACAATTTAAACCTTGTTTTCAGGTACCCAAATTTGTTTGGGTCCTTTCACGTTAGTGACAAGAGATTTTGACACCCACACACAAGACTTGGTGTTCTTGTGGCGTGGCCCTACATATCTCGCAATTACTCTACCAAAGGCATTCTTGGTTAGAACATATAAAGCATCAAAATCATGAAAAAACTTAGCACAATGAAGAGGGTTAGTAGTCTTGGGAGCGAGGTTTGGTGAAGTTCCACTCTTGATCTTGTCACTTTCACTTTTGGTGAACTTCACAAACTCCTTATCATTTCTCACTTCTCTTGCATTGTGGCTCTTACCCTTCTCATACCCAATGCCGTCCTTGACATTCGGGCGTCTTGTGTTCATGTACGCCTCTCTAGCGTACTTCGCCTTTTCTTGCTCAATTGTAATCTTGTTTCGATCAGCTTGAGCAGTGAGGTTCTTGACTTGTTCTTAAAGTTGAGCAACAGTCTTTTCATTGTCAATAAATTGCTCAATCTTCACATCTTTGCACCTGTCACATATAGCAATGGAAGGAGGGCAAGACGCTTCTTTCAAGGAAAATGCTTCCTTTTTAGTTTTGCTTATTTGCACTTTAAGAGAAGAATAGAGTTTTTTCAACACATTATAATCCTGTTGAAGTGCATTGTGAGAAAACCTAAAAGTTTTGCTAGCATCATTAACTTTAGCCAAAGCCTTAGTTAATTTCTCTACTTTCTTCCTTTCAAGAGCTAGGACATTCTCAAGTTCAAGGTTTCTCTACTTCTCAAGAATGAGCAAGTCTTCTTGCTTCTCAAGAATGCCCTCTTGCTTCTCAATTTCTTTTTCTTGATCTTTAAGCATGTTCATTAAATCAAGCAGACTAGCTACATTACCATCATCTTTGCTATCGCTAGAGTCAAGTTTAGACCTTGATACCTTAGACTCCTTTGCCATTAAGCAAACGAGTGGAGTCTTCTCATCGTCGCTCAAGCTTCCGAACAGCGAAGTGTTAGTGGGAGTGACACCAATTGCCAGGCTTGCAATGCCTTCATTCTCAGAGTCAGAGTCGAAGTCGGAGTCTCATTCTTGTCCAACATGAATCTGCTTCTTGTAGTTCTTGCCTTTGTCCTTCTTGTACTCCTTGTCCTTCTTCTTCTCCTTCTCATCCTTTTTCTTGCCATTAGGACACTTTGCAATAAAGTGACCTTCTTTGCCACATTCATAGCATGCTCTCTTAGATTTTCTAGATTTACCTTTTCTGAAGTTCTTTTTGTGAAAGCCGCATTTCTTTACGAACTTCTTGCACCTTCTCATGAGAAGAGCGAAGATGTTCACCTTCTTGGCTTTGACCTTGAGCGCCACACTTTTGTCATCGGAGGAGGTGTTGCCAATAAGAGAGTTAACTCTCCTTGCTTCTTCATCTTGATCTTGTTGAGCAAGGAGTCGCTCGAGCACTTCATCCGTGGTGAAGTTCTTGAAGTTCTCCTTCTCCCTAATAAGAGTACACAAATGTGAGTTCCAAGGTTGAAGGGCTTGGAGTAACCTTTTGTTGACTTTAAAGTCCTCAAGCTTCACTCCTAGTGCTCTTCTCTTGTTGACGATGCTCATGAGACGATCATGGACCTCTTGAGGTCTCTCATTCTTCTTCTTAATGAACAGGTTGTACTGTCCCATTAGGAGATCTTCTCTAGCCTCCTTGACCGTGTCCGTCTCTTCATGAATGATCTTCAGCTTCTTTCATATCTTGTGGGCATTACGTATACCCATCACCTTCGTGTATTCATTTGGGCTGAGTGCCGAAATTATCACGGAAGCAGCTTGGGCGTTGCGATGCATGTTGATCTCATCATTGGGTGTGAGATCGGGTTCATTCTCGAAGGTGAATCCATTCTCCACGATCTTCAAAATTTAAGGCCCCATGGACTCAAGGTAGGTGATCATCCAGAACTTCTAATGCTCGTAGAAGGTTCCATCAAAGATGGAATCTTCCCCGAGGCTTGACCAATCTTCAGCTCATTCTTTAGTTCCCTCAGTTCATTGTAGTTGAACTGCACATTGGAGTAAGTCTCCTTGGCGGCAGACGTTTCTCCAATCTTCTCGATCGACATCTTCAATGCTCTCCTAGCGGTTAAGCTATTTAGTAGAGAGACATTGCTCCGATACCAATTAAAGGTTGGCTAGAGGGGGGTGAATAGGCAACCACATGAAAATTCGACACTTAAAGCAAATTTATCAGATTTACAGAGAGCGGACCAGTCCGGAGTAGCGGACAAGTCCGGTCATGCGGATAAATCCGCTAATCGCAGCAGGAATATAAATCTGACAATAAAGAACACAAAGACAAGACACAGCAATTTTTACCGAAGTTCGGCTCCACAAAGTAGCCTACGTCTCCGTTGAGAGATCCACAAAGGATCGGGTTTCGCTCAACACTTAACCTTTCCAAGCGACCATAAAGATCAACTTGGTTCTTCACTATAATTGAAAAAGGGGGTGATTCAAACCTCCCGGATCTCACCATAAGAGATCGATGGATTCCGAGCGACACCTAGCCGTCTAGGAGACAAGTCTCCAAGAGTAATAAGCCGTGCAAAACCTGCAAAAAACGGATCAAGTGCTCAAAAACGATGAAGACTCAAGATCTCCTTCCTTCAATCAAAACCCTAGGGTTTGAGTGGAGGTCGTGGAAGGAGGAGGAGGAAATGAATCTCTGGAGCTCTAGGGCGCAAGAGGGTTAAAAGAATTGCGTTTTTGGTTACCCTAACCCGTGGGGGAAGGGGGGATTATATAGATCAATCAAAGAAAAATTTTCAAAACTCCGCCTTGCAGACTAGTCCGGAGGTCCGGACAAGTCCGGAAAGCGTGCAACGGTCAGATGGTCATCTCTCTGGATTTTGAAAATCGAGCGGATTAGTCCGTGGAATACTCTCTGGAGTCCGCAACTAATCCGGACATGTCCGTTTCGGACAAGTCCGGAGTTGCTGCGTGCTCCCTCTCTGGAGTCCGACACTTGGGCGAACAAGTCCGCTTAACCGGATAAATCCGTTGCCAATGAGAAAAATAAGAGTGGTTTGACAGATTAAAGTTTTGAGCACCTAACCAATTTTTTACTGAAGATGCAGAGACCCCTCTTAATAGTACGGCGGTCCTGTGACTTTAAAAAAATAACAAGTAAAAGAACGAGGAGCCATAGAACCAACACTTCTTCTTTCTTTCTGGAGGGTCAAGATAATCTTCAATAAGATTCACCCCTGCACACATACTCACAAAGAGATTAAAAACTTTTATTGTTTGTCACAATTCATTACAAAATCCATAGAGATCCTAGATGCACTTTCAGCCATGAAGGATTCCCATACCGCTTGGTGGAATAGGCGGTGTGCTATATGCGACGGTACGGTAAGGAAGAACAAAATTAGCCAATTCATTCAATCGGCTCGTGGCCGGATTAAGGATGTTAGTGATTGGCTCTACGCTAGCAGGAGACACTACCAACGCATTAGTTTGCACATGAGACGAAAAACTATTTTGCACACTAAACGAGCTCAACGGCATGCCATACGGATGTTGTTCTATGCTTGACGTAGTGGGCGCCAATGTACTTAGTAGGAAGGCCTACGTATGCAACATAAGATGATGCAATACTAGCATTTTGAGAAGACTTAGACATGTTTTCATGAATCATGTATTGTATATCATTAGTCAAGATCTTTTTTAGATTGGCAAAGTAATACGAAAGGTCTTCAAAAGTAACTGGAGGGTGAAAATGTTCTCACATTGGCAACACCCATGGCCGCGTCGTCGATGATGGTCGGAAGAACGGGCTCCTTCACTTGAGAGATGACGCCGTGGCGATCTTTCTTGAAGCATGCCAAGTACTCTACAGCTCTCGCTCTTTCCGCGCCTTGCGCGCCTCCTCAGAAGCCTTCCGACGCTCTAGAAACGCTTTGCGCGTCTCCTCAAGTAGCTCTTCCAAAGATGACATGACGATGTTCGTCATGGAGATCTCGGAGTTCATGGTGGAAAACGACGATTCAGTTTGTGCAACCGAAATCACTCGTTCTCCAGTGGAATCGCCAAAAAGTGTGTTGACGCCAAAATTGAATCCGGATCAACACACCGCTCGCATGTTCGTGTGCGGAAACGTCGGCGCTGTTTCAACGTCGAGTTGGGGCAGCACCTAAACAACTCCGTCTTAGGAGGGACCCCATCGGAGGAGAATCGACTTAGGGTTGATTCAGGCTTGGTCAGACTAGTCGGATCGCCTTCGGTCATCACCAAGATGAAAGAAGAACAGCAAAACAGAGGTCGAGTGAGGGGATTAGAGTTTAAGAAGTGCAAAATGTAAAGATAAATGGTAGGTTCGATTGGGATGCTCCTCAGTCGGCCATGGGCCTCTATTTTAGAGGTGGGATGGTTTTATCCCATATGGCAATGGATCCCTCAAGTTTGAAAAAAAATTGGAATCAATCTACTGAAAGCTTTCCAAAACCGATACTATCGGAGTGTCCGATAAAGTGCCGAATACTCCGGTGACCGAAGTCTCTGGTAGAATGCCGAAGTGTCCGTCATGTAAATCCGAGAACCTGAGAGGGCTCACCGGACAGTCCGACATCCTGTCGGACACTCCGGTGGGCTAAGTGCCCCATCCCGAAAGGGCTCACCGGACACTCCGGTGGACGAAGTGCCTCAGCCCGAGAGGGCTCACCGGACAGTCCGGTACTATACCGGATACTCCAGTGGGCGAAGTGCCCCAACCCGAGAGGGCTCACCGGACACTTCGGTGGCCCTGATTTTTTTATGTCAACAAAAATTCATGCTTTTTCATGACAAATAAAAATACTACTTGATTCCAAGGAGTTGTGTGAGCATCAGGCACAGTTGAAGGCTTTGCTCAAAGCATCTACGTTGTCCAGAAATACAACACTTGACACCTTGCCCACTCTCAACGAAGCCTATGGTGTGATACATATAAGGTGCGCTTTTAGAAAACAAGACCAAAAAAAAGTCACTGTTCAACACCCTGAGTGATTTTCTTCAACTGCTCTTCTTAAGGTCAAGTTAGACACTTTCTAACAATCACCTCCGTGCTTCAGGCTGCAATTCAGCAAGTATCATCAAAGGAGTCACCAGATAAATCTGGAAAAATAAGTTGTATGCAAACGAGTTGATAGATATTTGTGTGCTTCAAGAGTACAAAGCACGTCGGTAAGTCAAGACAGGGAAAATGCATACGTAAGTTGGCAGTACAGCTTGAAAACAATACTTTGTTGTTCTTAGTCCCAGCTGATCATGAGTATGAACCACAGGCATATAGTGCAAATACACAACAGGCACGAAATGGATTCTAATTGAAGGAAATTAAAACACACACAACCAAATGTATAATGTCTCCTACATTTTCGCTTCCATGTAGTGGCAGCACCATAGGATGTGAAGCTGCAGTATAATCAATTTACTGTTACCTTCTTGGCCAGTCTTCCAATTGGCTTAATGTCTAGCTATTTTTTGGGCCAAGCTTCCCCATGTAACAACCACAAACAAATAAATTTTTTTAAGTACTTTGTCTATGAGGTAGAAATAAGCAATCCTCCATGATTTCTTGAATAAGATGACACAAAAATACCACCCAAAGACCAGCCACAAATCCTGTGCTGAGCCCAAAGTAGACTGATATAAGCTTAGAATCAGCTTCATTTAGCTTCTGTCCACCATGATTTGATTCACTGTTGTTGGAGCAATTATGCGGAAGAGGACATCCACAAAGACCATTGTTGCCATCATACATAAATGGGTGTTGGACGTAGAGGGTGTCAAGTTGACCCCCTGATGGTACTTGTCCTGTAAGATTGTTGTATGACAAGTCCAAGAAACTTAGGAATGTCAAATTTGAGAGGCTTGGTGGGATCCCTCCATCAAGCTTGTTTTCTGAGAGATCAAGTGATTCCAATGATTGCATGACCCCAATGTTGTCTGGAAGTTTTCCAGTGATGTAGTTCCTTGATAGATTCAAGTTTACTACTGCATCTAGAGAAGTTATTTCCTTTGGAATTTTGCCAGTGAAACAGTTTGATGACAAATCAATGCTCACCATGTCAGCTCCCTCAATCTCATAGGAACGTTCTTGGCCCTTTGTGACCACAGGCATATTAAATCCCAAGCCGACCATATCATCATTAAATAGTCCTTTCATTCCTGTTAAATTCGACAAATGAGGTAAGGCACCTGATATCCTATTGTTGGCCAGATTCAGATGCGAAAGGCTTCTAAGCTTGGTGATGGTTGCTGGAATACTATCACAGAACATGTTGTGGCTCAGTCTTACTACTTCTAGGTCTGCAAAGTCTCCGATCCACATAGGCAATTGCCCTGAAAACTGGTTCCATGCTAGATCCAGGAGACGAATTTTTGTGCACACTTTCAAAAATGATGGGAATTTTCCAGATAGCATATTGTTATTCACTATCAGTTTTACGATGTTCTTCACCTCAACACATTTTGGAAATTCTCCCTCCAAACTGTTATTGCCCAAGTTCAAGGTATACAGGTTTTTCTGTTCACAAACAGACCATGGAATCTGACCACTGATATGATTGGAGAAGATATTCAGATTTTGTAGGTTTTGAGTTCCAAAGTTTAATGGCAGAGGTCCTGACAAGCTGTTATTGGAGACATCCAAATATTGGAGCATTCTTGGAAGCTGAGGTAATTGACCAGTTAATTGATTTGAATCCAAGCTGAGATCGACTAATGATGTCATAACCTCCAGGTTTCTTGGTAATGTGCCATTGATGCCATTATTTGAAAAACTCAATGATGTGGCCTTTGAAAAGGTGGTACAAAACCAATCTGGAAGCCTATCAAATATGCCCGCACTTGATAAATCTAGAAAATCAATATCGACCTGTGAGTGCAGCCAGGCCGGGAATAGAGGACCCATCTCGCAAGATCCAAAATCTGCATGTTGAAGCCTAAAGGGTGGCAACCATTCAGGATCCACCACAATCTTGAAGGAACTATATGACAAGTCTATCCATTTTAAGCTTTGTAGGCCAGCAAGGTGTTCATGATTGATCACACCATTGAGGTTATTGCTCCATAGGTTCAGTGTAACCAAATCATTGAGTTTGCCCATCTCAGAAGGTAACTGCCCAGTGAGATTATTATTGGAGAGATCAAGAATGAGTAAGCTGCGCCATCGCCCTATCCAAGTTGGCAGCATTCCTGTCAGTTTGTTACTTCCCAAGTTGAGTTCCTTCAATTTGTTTGAAGAACACCGTGGCAATCTCTCAAATAGCTCGGTTATGTCCGTGTCCATGTTTCTGCAACGGAGATTTAGGCTTTCTAGGTTGCACAGATGTGTCATATTCGCCTTCATGATTTCTAGGCGTCCGTAAGTGTTGTTTGGCTCCGTAGGTAGATCGTCATACCTGAATAAAAGATCAAGGACCTGGAGGGATGTCATACGTCCCAGTGCTTCAGGAAGTTGACCGTATAAATGAGTCTCTCGAAGCTCGAGATGCCTGAGTCTTGTCATATTCCAAAACCAACATGATGAAATTGGGTGCCTAATGTAGTTCTCCGAGAGGTCAAGCTCCTCAAGATTTGTCAGGTTGATGTATGGGAGCGATTGGCTTGCGCTGCTAAGGTCGCAACTGGAGAAATCAAGTACCTTCAGAGAGGGTATCATGTTGACCACACGAGCCCAGTCAACTGCTCCGCCGATGATCACACCACGCATTTTGAGGTGCTGTAGAGGCAGATGCGTCAACCATGAGATATCACCGGAGAGCAATATTTCTGGATAAAACCAGGGTGATGAGATGTCAAGGAAGTGCAGCTTCGAGAGGTTGCCTAGCTGAGGCGGCACCTTACCGGAGAACGGCACGTTGGACAGGTTGAGGTATCTCAAGTTGCTCAGATGGCCCAGGAACTCCGGCATGTGGCCGTTCACGCCGGTGAGGTTGTTCCAGCTAAGATCAAGGTAGTCCAGGTGGTGCCAGGAGAGCAAGGAAGGACTTATCTGGCCAAGCAGGGCATTCTCATAATTACCAAAAGTTCCTGAATCGCCCGGAAGCCGTAGCTCGAGGACGTGGCCGGCTGCGGCTGCAGCGGACGCCTGCCCACCGGCAACAGTCGTGGTGATCTCCTCGTCGCCATGAGGCGAGGACGCCCAGACCCGCTGGTGACGCCTCGCTTGAACTCCAGCAGAGCAGCTCTCTCGTGCGGCCAGCAGGTGGCGTTGCCGGTGGCAAGGTGGTCGCGCAGCGCACGGGCGGTAGGGAAGAAGGCAGCAGCTGCTACTGCTACGACAAGGAGGAAGAGCATGGTGCGGCCAGGAGACATGGCGAACGCCGCGAACCGGTGGCGCTGCATGGGGCAGCTTCTTAACAAGACAACAATCCTGCCAAAACTGTACCACAATTGGTGATGAATGGGCATCCTCGACGTGCCAGTATACTGCAGCACTGTGGCTTCGATTCAGTTGGCGCCACTGGATCCGACAATTTCCACGCGTCAATGAATTCCATGCCATACCGTGATGGGCAGGGCTCCCTGGAGTCAGGATGGCTCCCTTTGTGCTCTCTCTCACCAATCGCGTGTAGATCAGCAGCCAGAGTCGTCGCTACTGTTGCTCGCCGGTCTTTCTTGCTATTTGGCTGTTCCGTTTCGTGAATTCCATTGGTCATCCATCTGTTATTGGCCATAAGTTTCACATCTGAATTGTTGACTTTTTCAAAAGTTTGTAAAAGTAATATTATTGTTATCTGTTGTATTTTTTGTCGGAAAAAATAGCGCTATAAGATATTGTTGTATTTTTTTTCTAAAATATTTTAACAAATAAGCCAAACAATTTCACAAGCAATTCTGATTCTAGCTGAGAATCATTTCTTGAGAGAAACTGAAATGTCTCTGTTTCTCAGTGAATCTAGAACCCTAAGTGCTAAGTAGAAGGAGCCACATATGCTTAAGGCCCTGTCTGAGGGAGCTACGGCTTCAATGCGTTTCCTAAAAGCGAGATTTTCTAAAAGCGAATCTCACTTGTCCCAAAAAGCGGAGTTCAGTAGAAGCAAGCATGCCTGTTTGGTATCATCGGCTTCTCTGCTTTTGTGGTCCTCGTCATGGACGAGGCAACGGGTTCCCCAAGCTAGGGGGGCGGTGGAGCAGGGCCGAGGGGGGCGGTGGAGCAGGGCCGAGCAGCTCATGGGTGGCGCGAGCTCATCGGAGATGGTGGCACAGTGGGGGCATGCTCATCGAAAGTGGCAACGTGAGGGTGGCGGTGGAAAGGTTGGTGGGGGGCCGCGCGAGCTCGTCTATGGTGGTGGCGAGGTTGGGGTGAGCTCATCGAAGGTGGCGGCGGAGAGCTAGGCGGGTGCAGGCTCAGTGCCGCGGGTGAGGCGGAGAAGCAGACAAGTGTCGAGAAGTCTTTTCTGCTTCTGGGTATTTAAAGACGGTGACTCACTTTGCCATGCTAAAACTTCAGGACGTCATAATAACTTTGATAATTATTTATTTTATTGTTAAATTTATGGCATGTCACGATTTTCAATCGACTGTTGGTTTTTTTCCATTAAAAATCTTGCCAACTTATAGCGCCAATTTTCTTAGCCAGATTTTTGCCACAGCAAAATTTAGGTAGCCAGCCAAACAGACTTTTTAGTAGGAAGCTATCCCGCCGCCGCTTCTTGCAGGGAAAGGCTTTACCCCAAACAAGGCTAAAGGGCGCCATGCTTTCCGATTTGTTACCTTGGCTTAGTATCGATGACCCCATGAATTAGCTTCAACTTCAAGACTGATTTGATTGTGCAAAGGCTACATACCAATGTTATTATTACTACCACCCGTTTTAAAATATTGATACTATCAATTTTTAATATCAATTTTGATCATTTATTTTATTTAAAAAATTTATTTAATAATGATCAAACATCTTTGATTATAAAACAAATTATAACAAAACACAAGATATGTCTCTTACTTTTTTGAATAAAACAATCCATCAAAAGTAACATAAAAATCAACTGTGCAAATATTTTACAGCTGGAAGGAGTGCTACCCAAGGGGAATTAATATACTCCATCTGTTCCCTTTTAATTATATCATTCTAACTTCAGAGCAGAAATTAAGAAAAAATATTATTAAGAAAAGTTTATCGAAAAGAGAAAAAATATATTGAAAAGTGAGAAAAGTGTTTTGAGAAGAGAAAAAAAATATATAAAAAAAAGATAAAAGTGTATTAAAAAGTAAGAAACACAAGTATTTTAAGAACAAATTTTAAAATCCAAAATGACAGATAAAAGCGAACGGAACAAGTAGACTGCGCTTCGGCATCCACGCCTGAATGCTGTGCCATATAGTCTAATGTTGCCCAGTCGTTGCTATTTAAAACAGCTACCAATTCTTTTGCCACCTCGTTCGACTATCCATTGAACCCTGTTGTCTCCTTACCAACGTTGCATTTCTCCATTACAATGCAGAAATCACATAGTAGACCAATACAGTTCTACCCACATATCTTGGGTCAACTACGACAGGTAACATCTCAAACTCATGCTTTGGAACACTGAGAATTCAAATAGCAAACTGCAGTGTATATGGAGAAGCACAAATATGGATGAAGTAGATCCAAGTAGATGCCCCACAGAAAAGGCTGGTGTCCTTGACTACTCATTAAAAACTAGTTTTCCAGTAAAGAAAAGTTTATTACTCTGCAAACAGGATATCGTGGTATGCTGCAACTGAAGTTTTATCCTCAACGTGGTATCCCCAAAGTCCTCAGAAGCACACCATGTCAGCAGTCAGTTAATCGGTGCTTCATGAATACTTTGAGCTCTGCCTTAATTCTCAAATGCTCCCCGTATAATTTGTCGAAAACATAGTGAAATTATATGACCGATAGCAAATCCTTCAACAGATAAGTTTTACAGCTTCTGTTCCAGAAACAAGCGTGTCTTCTATGAATGGGATGGTCTTCCATACCTTCAATCCTATAGGCTGTTGGCCATTCCCAGAACCTGAAACATGCACCAGCAATGCATTACTGAAAGAATAAGGTGAAAAATTGTTGTCAACAAACTGATATGCAAAGTGCAAACCTGAAATTCTTGAGTCATCCTCTATACATGCTGCCATGTAATGAGAGTTATTTAGCTCTGCAAGGGCAAACTGCCAATTCTCAGACAGACTCTCACAATTAGAGTTGGAATCCTGATATACTTTTGGTTCCTGTCAAGTCAGTGGCAAAAAGAGAACAAATAAGAACACGTGCCTACTGAGTTACAATGATATTCCTTGGTAAGCTGCATTTATGGAATTCGATGAGGATAAGCCCCAAACAAATCAACTTTTTATAAATGCGTACAAATATGCGTAAAATCTCTTTGTGTAACATGCAATAATATAGATTTACTTGCCAATATTGTTCCAGTCTCTATCTCACATGTTGAAAGTTAACTATATACTCCCTCCGTTCTTTAATTGATGTCACTGTCGACTTTTAAATTCAATTTTGACCATTCGTCTTATTCAAAAAAATTTGATAAATTTTATATATTTTGATATAATTTGATTTATTATTTGAACTATTTGAATCACAACTTAACATTTTACCCATTCGAGCACATTTTTTGAATAAGACAAATGGTCAAAGTTGATTGTAAAAGTCAACAGCGACATCAATTTAAGAACGGAGGGAGTACATTTGAGCCAAAAGATATAAGATTTATTTGACTATGTTCTAGTCCCACCTATCTGACATGTTTGGAACTCAATCAATCCAAATTGGATGATGCAGAAGGAAACTGCCCAATGCCCATGAAACAGTTGAGAAGCATCTCAATCTCTCCTAGAAACTCAGCCCAAGTGTACCAATTCAGAGCTTGGCTGTTCATGACTCTCCCTTAGCCTAATCTCCCAATGTATATCGAGGGAAGTGTCTCCTGAGAGCCCCAAGAAATTTGTTTGATATTTTTTTCTACCACAAAACTATGTCAATAAAAGTCATCGAGAACCCCTCAAATCCTCAAGACCTCAGCAGGTGGCACATATTGAAGATGAGGATAGAACAGAAAATATGAAAGGATGCATACCACAGAAATTTGAATTCCGCTATTTGCTGCGAATAAGATTGAAAATTTGTTGAAAGGAGCACCTGAAAACCCTCTTCCGAGAGCCTTTACATATGCTTCCTACAACATAAGACAATAATATTAGATAATTCATGTAATCAGCATCATGGCACAAATTCATTATTGTTAGTCTCAGCTATACGTGGAAAATCTAACCAAAGCATCAGGAAAGATCCAAATGAATTAGATCAAAGGCGAGGGAGGAGGTTATAGCCCCTTGATAAATGATTTCGTTAGTCATGTCAGAATTATTCATGCTTGTGTTTCTTCAATAAAGGACAATGAAGTTATAGCACGATTTAAGTAGCAGGGACAAGATTCAGTTAAGAATCTCTAGTTGTGCACCAGAGAAACACATATACCAATCAAATTTATAAAGAAAGGTAACTATAAAAAACAATTAATTGCAGAAAAAAAAAGATACCAAGTAGAGGACCAAAGAAAGCATCACTAACTTTGAGTGTCCATAGTTTTATGAATTCCTTTTGTTGAGCGTCAGGGTCTGAAATTTTAGATAGATAGTCAACTTCATGAGGGGTGAAATAACGCTGAGCAAGAGATAAGATACTCTTGGCAGTCTTCCTTCTCTTCTCTTCAATGTCAATGCCAATCTAAGGTAGCAGAGAAGCAAGCAAAACCACTAAATAAGTTCCACAGCAACAGAATTTAGACAACTTATCTCACTTTAATAGCAAATAGCAGAAAGGGACATACAGGAGTACCCATAGTTATACCACAGGCAATCAAAGAAGATGTGTGTGAAATATTGAAATGAAGAGGCCATTCCATCCTACCATCATCTGATTTCCATAATATCTAATAAAATATGGCATGAAGAAGAACACTCAATACAGCTTTCAACTACAAAAAAGGTAATATTGCAGAGCTTCACTTGTAACAGCTTACCTCAGGTTTGCCAAATTTGTTTTTCTTAAACTCAAACGATCTTGGATCAATTTGGCACTCTGTATCTAGTCTAGTCCAAACAAATTAGCAGCAGATATATCAATAATCCCACAGATATATATTCAGCATTATATATTATAAAACATAGGTATAAAGCATATTCTGACATAACAAAGTGTCAAACTATGCAAACTAACACGTTGAAAACTTCATGAGGCAGGCTGAATGTTCATTCTCCTATTTCAAGGCTGCTATTATATGATAAAACCGTTTCTTACATTACTCTGGAAAGTTGGCACATGAATTAAGGACACAAAAGAAATTAATTTTCAAAAACTATTATACCATGAGAACGGAAATAGACTTAATTATCAACAAAAGAAGCAAAAAATACACTACTGGAATAGCTCGATTTCGGCTGTAACAATATATATTATTGTTACAGCCAATCCCTTCATTTCAATGTAAAATATTACTTTCCAAAGATACCAAGATTTCCAGGCAATAAATAAATTGCAAGTTTACAAAATTTATACAGTCAATATTTACACAGTCAAGTTTACATAAATACGTTGTCTTGATCCTAGACAATATATGCTGATAAATCTACGTATTTATTTTATTTCACATCACATAGATGGTTGTAAGAGGTGTGAAACACTGACAGTTGAAATGGAAAATAAAATTCAATAGATGACGATGGATTCATACATCTCGATAGGGTGGTTCGCACCAGTGCACGGGACAGCACAGCTCCTTTTTGCAACTTATTCCCATTCATTGCCAAAGCATTCTTCCTTTCAGAAGGTGAAAGGAGCTCCATGTACTTCTTCAATTGGCAGGACTCATTCAACTCATCAGGCAAAAGATACCAAATATGCACCTCTCTGCGACAGTTGCTCGCACATTAGTGTCTTTGATGCTTAGCAGACCATACCACAGTTCCAAATAAGGATGATTAACTGTTCTCAAATATAATAAAGGGCATGAAGTTTATGCTAGTTAAGTACAGCATTTTCCCAGTCCAGGAGATAAATTTCAAACAAGAGCAGTTCTATTCACTTGGGTTTGCTAGCTTGCACTCTCAAAAATTAAATTTTAGCATAATTTGATCTTTCAAACAAAAGCATAGTTTAGATGATGCCCACTTCATTTAATGCTGAAAATATGCATCATTCAAGATTTCTATGTTATGATGGGCCTGGTATCATACATTTTCAATAGACAGCCAATTAAGAGGACATTAGCATACACACTAAATTGAATAATTAAAATTTATCTTGTTTCAAGTATCTTCTATACTTGCAAAATTAACTGAGGCGAGTTCCAACTATTGAGGGATTTTATAAAACAAGGCACAAGAAATTCTTTAAGGAAAAACATCAGAGAAAAAAAAAAGCATAAGCAAGAAAACATGGTACAAGCTCTAGTTCAATAATCAGAGGGCGCTTTTACAAAGGAGATGTTCTCTCAGAAATTTTAAAGCCACTACTCAGAGATACAACTTCAGCTAAATGGCACAGTTAAATTCCTTTAAGAAAACAAAACATTATGAGTTCAGCCCTTAGCAAGAAGCTGGATCAACACCACTGGTCCAAGCATCCAGAACTATTGTATCGACAATTAGTTCATTCCGGCAGGAAATGAAATCCAGAAATCACAACAGTTCTCAATTACCGGCCACTTGCTCTGCCTCAATGTGCAGGCCGAGTTTGTAGCATGCCAACGGGCAAGTGAGGGATAAATCCCAAAACTTTCAGACTCATATAAATCTCCTACTCGCTAGAGATCATAGCAACACACCCAAATGAATCAAGCCCAACGATAAACCAAAGATCATGCTCCATTTTTCACTGGCCACCGGTGTTCTCCCACGAAATCTAGAGCTCACATCAAAGTATTTTGCAGCTGCTATTCAACATCTCATTCGTCAGCTGTGCCTCCCCAGGAATCCACTACCCAAACATTTTTCCCTCTCGATACTGATCTTTGCACAGCACCTGACAGCTAGCGGATCGGGTAAAGCAAGGAAAGAGCAATGGAAGGGAAGAGAGGCCGGTACCTCCGCGATTGGAGAGGTGGCGGCGGCGGGAGCGAGGCGAAGAGGCGTCCGCCGGCGACCCCCGGAGTACGGGGCGTAGGAGGCTGCGGCGGAGGGAGCGGCATCGCGCGACGGAGGAAGCAGTGGCGCATGCAGGCGGCTGCCTCCGCGCCGCCGGGGCCTGGTTTATGAGGGTGCTCGTTGTCGCTGCCGCAGCTGGGTCGATGGCAACGAGGCGCCGGCCGTCCGGGGCAGGCGTTGTGACAGCGCAACCAATGGGCGGGGTCGGGTCTGGCCCAGGGTTGTCGAGCCGGACAAACTGTATATACGAGTATAACCGTGCGGATTTATCGCTTCCTTTCCAATCGATTTCAGTATGGTATGGATTCTCAGAGTGTTTTTTCTTTGGATTTTGTAAAAAAGTTTATCAAACGGTTTTAGAAGAAATGTTTTTGCATTTTTTAAAAAAACATTTCTCTAATTTGTAATACCTCTATTCTACAATATAAGTATTTTTAAATTTAAATAAAGTCAAACTATTTTAATTTTTACTAATAATATTTAAGCAATTACCGAATTTCTAATATAAAAAAATAGTTTTTATGAAATCTTTATTTCATAATGAATTCAAAAAATATAATTTTTATATGATAAAATATTATTAATTATATATTATTAGTAAGTCAAAGTGATAAAAATTTGACTTTAATTAACCTTAAAAATACTTATATTTTAGAACATATGTAGTATTAAAAGTTAAAAGCACTAAAAATGATGCTTCTTATAGATTCTTCACTCATTTATACATTGAGATCACAATAATAACCATTTTGTCGAACGGTTTGAAAAATGCTTTTTGTATAAATCTATTTTTTTTTGAAAAACTATTTTTTAAAAAGTTGTTTTCTAATAATCTATATCGGCTTCCTTTCCAATCCATTATGTACCGGTTTGATCGATTTTTCAGCTTTTAAATTTTTATTTTTATATATTTTTTTAAAAAGGGTTATTGAAGAAACTAAAACGGATCAGTTTCACAAGTTAGCGTTAAAACCAAACAGTTTTGTCATTCATTACTTTCAATTTGGTTATTTACCTCTGTTTCATAACTATAAATTTGAAAATTATTTTTCTTACCAACAGGAGGCCCATCTATTTTAAGACCTGTCTAGTGCCTGTTTGGATACTCCAAAATTTTAAAATCCAGATTTTATAATCTATAATAGATCCAATCGGTTCAAGTTTTTTATATATTTTAAAATATAGCTAGCTAAATTTCAGAATCTCATTAGCTGCAACAACTCAGATAAAATCAGATTATAGATGGCAAAAAACAAAGTATCCTTTTCAAATTTAGGATAATTAAAGCATAATACTACTATTGTATAACTTTATCTCCAAGCTTTCTCTTTTTTTTTAATTTAAATTTCAAGTAATCTGTATATCCTTCTGCTCATACGAAACTCCTGCGGCCACCAATACCATCGCACCAATATCCTCATGATATCTTACGCTATAAAAAAAATGTGATGCATGTATAGGACTTCACAGTGCCATATTTTTGAATTTGTATTTGAAAAATGGCAGCAACCAACACTTTTTGTTTTAAAAAAAATAAAGGGTACACGGATAATTAGACAAGATATGATTAAAAAAAGCAGACTGTCTAATCTAGCCTTCAAACAATTTCATCAGATTTTTTCTATAATCTAGATTCTAAAATCCACCTTAAAATCTAGATTTCAATAATCTACAATGGTGTCAAACACACCCTTAGTTCAATGGCAAGTGATTCGATATAGTATAACACAAACTATATAAACTTATAATGGTATATCTCAAATTAAACACCGTATAATGGTACAATTGTGTGAAAAAACTATGAAAGGAGGTCGCCGTCTACCCACGCCACCATTTCCAAATGTTTGTTTTAAAAATAAAACATTTCAAGTCGTTGCTGTTAATGATGAAAATTGGCATCAATAGTTGATTCGGCTTGATGATCTAATAGTTAAATAATTAAATAGCCGAATTAGTTATTTATATAATATTGTTTTTCTCTGCTTATTTGCATCATACAGGTGGTGGCCGGAGACTGCAGTCTGTGATACTGTGTTTCTTGCATGAGTCAGATTTTGTTTTTTGAAGATACCTCTGCTACTCAACGTGAGAATTAGACCCTATTTGTTTGAAATTGTAATCTCCTAGATTATAATCTACAGAGGTAAACAAACATAATAGCTTATTTACCAGATTATTTTAATCTCAAGGTTAGATTATTATAATTCAATAAGCTGATTATTAGATACTTATTTGAGATTATAGTCTTTAAAAGACCTATTATGTGATAGCCCGTATCTTAAAAGATATAAACCATCGACCTCAGTATCATATATAATGTCACTCGACGAAGCGAGGACACAATATAGCTCAAGCACGGTAAAATATATTACAAACTGGTTATAAGTTTACAAACCACGAGTTTTAAAATGCGAAAGTTACAAACCTACTCCCTCAGTTCTTTAATTGATGTCGCTGTTGACTCTTAAATTCAACTTTGACCATTCGTCTTATTAAAAAAAATTGCTCGAATGTGTAAAATTTTAAGTTGTGATTCAAATAACTCTAATGATAAATCAAATTATATAAAAAAATATGAAATTTATCAAAAAAATTTGAATAAGACGAATGAATGATGAAAGTTGAATTTAAAAGTCAATGACGACATCAATTAAAAAACGGAAAGAGTATTACACAAAAGCATCCTAGATAGTAAACAAAAGAATACATCGAGCCCATACGATGTACCTACTAGCAATAACCCAGTCTAGGCGACGAGCAAGGCTCTCAGCAAACGAAGCCACCCTCAGGGGTTGTTCCCTCTCATTGCAACTGAGAAGGAAAAGAGGAATCACCTGCAACAAAAAACCACAAACACAAAGCCCTGAGCACCTAACGCCCAGTAAGACTTATCCGACAAAAGAGACTATCTACAACCGACTTCTAAAGATGAGAAGGCTCACCTCATCAGAGTTGGCTATTTGCAAAGATAACAATACGAGTGAATTCTTACTTTCATATTTTAACGGCATATTAAGTTATGAAAAAATAAATTTCATTTGCACTAAAACTATATCATACAAAAATGCTAAAAAGTTTATGAGAGATCAAACATAATTATATTCTATATTAATTAACTCGTTACTACGATGTGACACAGCCGAGACAAGTGGTACTCGTTATGTGAGGGGCAGCGATTCGAATGATTTACATCTAGCTGAAGAAACCTGATTACACGACGTGTACGCGCTTCTCGAAAGCCGTACATGGTAACTTTTCACGTTAATGATACATAGTACCGGTCCGATGCTCACCACTTCCGAACAGTGGTGCTCCATGCGATAACCACACTGTGTCTATTCATAGTTAGCTCTAAAGCTCTTCCTTTTATCAGCTCCAGAAGAGAGGTTCGATTACGTTCAGTTACTACGCACATTAGGCTACATTAGTTTTTTTTTTCCATAGATCTAATATGTATTCAGTACTATTCAAACTTGTTCGACAGGGTCGACAACAAATGGTCCTTAATCGACATAGACAGGGCTACAACACATTGGCCATGCATCCGCAATGGACACATACCGTGTTACACCCTACTTCTCTGCCCGGTCTCTAGTTTATTTCATATGACCAATAAACCTCCATGTACCAACTTATTGCTCGCGAGTGAAGACTTATCTACTCGACTTCTACCGTTAAAAGAACTATTAGCTTAGCTCTACATCGAGTTACCTGTACCAAAATACTAACTCAAGGTAAAATTCTATAAATGTAACTACAGTTTCAATCAACTCTTATCACCTAATGCACATTTTATACTATATCTAGAGTGATAAAAGTAAAATAATTTGAAAACAGGATAATGCACCGGAGCTTGCCTGGGCTTTGCTCAAAGTTAGACTCCTCAGTTACAAAATTGGCATCGATTAGGGTTCCTGAACCTCTTAATGATATTTTTCAATCTCCTCCTTAACTTTCTCAGATCCTATATGAGATGATATGCATACAATGAAAAATGATGCCTTTTTATACTTTTATAAATAAAACTCTTTGGTACTAATACATGAATTTAAAAGGTAAAATAAATAAATATGATTTAATATGATTTTTGAAGACATAAAACTAATTTTAAATTATTCATAATATTAAGAAAACTATTTTCAAATTTTCCAAAATTTTACAGGATTTATTGAAAACAAATAGATTTATAATGAATTAAATACTAAATAAAGAGAATAAATCATTTATAAAATCATTTTTTCCGAAATAAATTATAATTTTTGCTAAACAGTAAAGAGTAAATAAATAAACATAAAGATAAATTTTATAACATTTTTACAAGCTAATAAAGAATGTGCATTCTTGTTTATTATGTGATCTTAATTAATTACATTATTTTAATGCATAAAATGTAAATTAGTCAGCTCCAAAATATTTTTGTAGTTGAGAGAAACCTAACTAAATTTACCTCATAATTTTCTAAGCTAAAAATTATTTTTTTATAAATTTTACAATATTAAATTGATTTCTGAACAATAAATAATTCGAAGAAATTATTAAACCGATTTCAGCCGGTTGGGCCTGGCCACAAAGTGGGCCGGGATTTCTGGTCCAACTAGAAGTAGCCATACGGTGGGTCACAGAGATCTCCACACGGGATCCCAACTCAGCCACACTAGATCCCGTCTGAGCTCCCGCTCGGCCATGGCGGCTGGTGGCCGGCGCACGGCGGCGCTCTCGCCGGAATAGAGTTCTCGGCGGCTAGGAGCTCTGTCCTCCGCACCAAAATGATTCTTACAACCTCACGAGTCCACTGAGAGGGTCATCGAGGTGGGGTTCTCATCGGAAACAAGTCGTCGACGGCAGGCGGCGGACGCAGGAGTTCGGCGAGGTGGCAGGGGCACTGTGGGACAAGAACTTCAACGGAAACTTGACGAGGAGCTTCACCATAGTTCAGAGAAAGGCGGCACGGATGATGTCGTCGAGAAGAGTGGCCGGCGGGGCTGTTGCCGGTGAGGTGACCACGGTTCCACGGACGGCGACGGTGAGGCTCTGAAATGCCTGCGCCACGGCGAAAAATTCCAAGGCAAGGTGAGTGCACGAGAAGTTCCAGTGAGGGAGAAAGGTAGCACCCTGCTCAGACGGGGCAAAGCTCACCAGTGGCCTGCGAAATCGGTGGAGAGGTGGCGGCGGTTCCTGAAAAACGAACTTTGGGCAAAGCTCCAACTCGAAATGGTTTTGGACGAGTTTAGGGGACAAGCGGCGGTGGAGGATTAAGCTCAAGCCGACGCGTTGGCTGTGGTCATGATTCGTAAGCAAAACAGGCTTGGAGGCGGCACTCCAGCGTGGTGGCCGGAGCTCGGGGTGGCAGCAATGGCGGACGGCAAGAGAGCGAGCGAGAGAGAAAATGAGGTTAACCGGGGAGGAGAGTAAAAGTGGACAGTAATTTCAGGTTTATCCACACCAAGCGGTGGCTCCAGCAAGGTACCCGAGCAGGCAGCTGCGTGCCGAGCCGCATGTCCTATCCAGTGGCCAGGGAAGAAGAAAAGCGGTAGTGACACTGACCAGCGGGCCCGGCGAATTTTTCGGATTTCTCTGATTTTCTGCCAATTCAAAAGCTGTACTGTTTGCATTGAAACATGTACTTCCCGAGCTCAATTTCTTATGAACTTTTGCAGAAATGTTCATCTCTTTAAAATGAACAACTTTGCTTTTGGGGCCATGTTCAAATTCAAAATAAATAAAAGTTTTATAAATTCAGTAGAAAAGTCAACCATTTGGGAATAAACATTTATTTGGCCTTTTAAACTCTTATATAAAGCTTTATAAAACTTTCTAAATTCAAATCTTGATAAGGCCTCTCGAATAAGAATTTTATTTCACATATTTTCCCAGAGAAGTTTTGAACTTCCATTTTAAAATTTGAGTTTAAATTCAATATTCAAAATTTTAACTTGCATTCATTTGTTTCCTTCTTGAGCTCAAATTTTAAATATCAAGTTGTTCAACTTGTTCCAAAATTGCGGGATGTTACACATTACCCCTTACCAAGTTGAAAATAAGCTGAGTTGTCAAACAGGCAAGTATAAATTATAATTTAAATTATAATCTAAATTATAAAAAATTGAGATTATAATTTAGATCATATAATCTAATGAGAAAATAAATAGGGCTTTAGTAGATGTGAAAGTCAACGTGGCGCATGGCACAGTGGCGCATGGCACAGAGAAGGCTCCTAAGCTTGTTAGAGCTTGTTAGCTGGATATCTACGGAGGCTAGTTAGTTTAAGAATTTGTTTCAGTTAGTTAAGATATGGATAGGATTTGTTAAGAATTACTTTCATTTAAATAGGACCGCTACGTGAGGGGGGACCAGAACCATATTTTCCATCTATTATTTCAATCTATTTTCATTTGCTTTGTTTGTTTCTTTTTCTTTGCCGGTTTGTTGAGTAAATCTATCCTTCCGCTATTCGTGATACGGCGAATTCATCTCATAGTTGCCCGGCGACGATCGAGGCAACAGTTGCTAATCCATTTTTTTATTCTACTTTTAAAAAAAATCACTACTTCATTCATCACCGATACTATTCATCCTCGTCGACCCATTAACTTTAATTTATAGTTTACAAAACTGATGAAAATTACTCTTTTTTGTTGAGTAAATTTCACAAAACAAAACTGCAGGTATTTTATTTATATTATCACAAAACTACAGGTTTAAACAATAGTTTCAGAAAACTACAGATTTGCTACAGTAATTTCAGCAACATATGTATAGAATCTATAGTTTTGTGATAAATTGAACATAAAATCTGTAGTTTTGTAATAATTCAGATACAAAACCTATAGTTTTGTGATAAATTAAATACAAAATCTGTAGTTTTTTGAAATTATGATTTAAATCTGTAGTTTTGTGATAATATAGGTACCTGTAGTTTTGTGAAATTACTCTTTTTATTTTGGTGAAATTCGTTTTCAGTTTTAAAATTTTATTTTTTTAGAAATGAAGAAATTTAAAAATTGGTAAAACCAATCGTGGGGTAAGGCAGTAAAATATGTGATTTTTCAAATTTAAAATTTTAAAACCGGTGAAACTGGATAATCTGGTCTTTAAACCAGGAAAACCAAATGATGTACTGCATCTCGATTTAAATTTTAAATTTGAAGCAGTTTTCGACAATTTTTATGTTTTCATGAAATTGGTGAGACCTTCAATCGTTTCCGGATGTCATCGTGCAATCGCGCTTCGATCTCCGGGTAAAACCTAGCCCCCAGGTCCCCACATCAGCCGCCCGCTCCTTGCCGTCGTCGATTCACATCGTTCCTTTCTGGTGCTTTGCCTAGTTTTTTTTTTGGTGAGATGTGTGAGATTTCAGCGACGGGGGCGGGGCCGGTGGTGCGTTCGCGAACGCGGGGAACCTCGAGCATCGCGCCAGGTAACCAGACGCTCGTCACCTTAGGGGTTTCCGGCCTCGCTCGACCTCTTCGCCCCCGATCCGGTCCGTTCTCCCCTCTACCCCCGCCTATTGTTTTTCTCGCGATGACTACCATGTTAAATTTAGAATTTCACCCTTGTCAGTTTGCTACATTACTCATTTTCTTATTTTTCTTTTTGCATCTTCTAGCAATATTATTGTCTTATTCGAGTAATTTTTATAGTCTAGTATAGATGTGATTGTCGTGAAGAAAGTTTCAGAGGCGCTTATCTATGGTGGAACGGCGTTTCCCTAGACTTGGGTCGCCGGCTTTGTGTTTTATCTTTCTTAATACCAAACAGCCTGGTACCGGTGGCTTACATATAGACGCCGTGTGTAACAATCAGGGAGAGATACCCGGCCGGCCTCTATTATAATTAGTTACAATCAATCTTCTATATTTGGTTAGGATCTCCTATTATCACGGCACGGTATCAAATCCCTGATTGACTTACACGGCAAGACATGAAATACAATATTTGTTTTAACATTCCCCCTCAATCTAAACTTCTCAAGTTGAGATTGCTCTTGAACATCTCCAATTGTCGTACGGACAGTGGTTTTGTGAACCCGTCGGCGACTTGATCCTTTGTAGAGATATACTCGATATCAAGAAGTTTCCTTGTGACCCTTTCTCTCACAAAATGATAATCTACTTCTATATGCTTTGTGCGGGCATGAAAGACCGGATTAGCGGAAAGATACTTTGCTCCAATATTATCACACCATAACTTGGCAGCCCTAGGCGCCTGAATTCCCAATTCATATAATAGAATTTGTATCCACATAACCTCTGCAGTTGCATTTGCTACAGCCTTGTATTATGCTTCTGTGCTTGATCTTGACACAGTGGATTGTTTTCTTGCACTCCACGATATGAGATTGGATCCGAGGAAAACAGCAAACCCTCCAATAGATCGACGATCATCTAGATCACCTGCCCAGTCTGCGTCTGAAAAAGCACTAACCAAAAGAGAGTTTGTTTTACTGATACAAAGACCAATCTTCACAGTATTTTTCAAGTACCTTAAAATCCTTTTTACTGCCGCCCAGTGAACTGTTGTAGGTGCATGCAAGTACTGACAAACTTTATTCACAGTAAAAGAAATATCTGGTCGAGTCAAAGTCAAATACTGCAATGCTCCAACTACACTTCTATACACCGTAGCATCCTTTGGCCCAAGAGAAGTACCTTCATGTAAGGACAATTTTTCTGACGTGGATAAGGGAGTGCTTACTGGTTTACAATCCATCATGCCTACACGCTGCAACACATCTCTAGTATATTTTTCTTGAGTCAAGAGAATACCATCTTTTACCTTGCTTACTTCTATCCCAAGGAAATAATGTAGCTCCCCGAGGTCCTTGAGGGCAAACTCCTTTCTCAAATCCTGCAGCAGACATGTGGTGGCTTCCTGTGTAGAACTAGCAACAATGATATCATCAACGTAGATGAGAACAAATATAGTAACCGGCCCTTTATGATAAAAGAATAGGGATGTGTCAGCCTTCAATGCTTTAAAACCTAGGTCACACAACTTACTGCTCAACCTAGAATACCACGCTCTTGGCGCTTGTTTCAAGCCATAAAGTGCTTTATCTAACTTGCAAATATAATCTGGAGTTGCTTTACTCTCATACCCAGGTGGTTGACGCATGTACACTTCCTCTTCTAGAAATCCATGAAGAAAGGCATTTTGTACATCAAGTTGTCTCAAGCTCCAGCTCCTAGATACAGCAATAGACAAAATTGTTCTGATGGTAGCATGTTTGACAACAGGGCTAAAGGTGTCTTCATAATCAACACCATATCGCTGTTTAAAACCTTTTGCAACTAACCGAGCCTTGTATCTATCAAGACTACCATCTGCTTTCCTCTTTACTTTATATACCCATTTGCAATCAATAATATTAACTCCTTTTCTTGGTGGAACTAAATGCCAAGTTTGGTTCTTAATTAGGGCCTCATACTCTGTATCCATGGCTGATTTTCAATCTTTATTATTCATAGCCTCATCTAAAGTCTGAGGTTCACCAGAAGCTGCAAAGAATCCATACTTGACCGTCCCATCTGTGTATATCTTGGGTTTGCGAATTCCATCACGAAGACGAGTCCGAGGTGGTTCTGGTACTGGTGACTCTGACACCTCAGCGCCCGCCATAGCAGATCCAGGTGCAGAAGAGTCAGACACTGCCGTCACGGTGGGTGCAGCGGCCAACTCCCCCTCGCTTGCACCTGGTGGTGTCGTCATGGCGGTTCCCGACTGGCTGGATGGACCGGAATCCCACGCCGTGTCTGCTGCGTCACGCAAAGAACCCGAAGGTGATACGCACAGGACAGTAGTGTCTTCGGCTGTTGCCGACGCTGATCCCGGGACAGATTGCCCAGCATTTTGTGCCAAATCTTCTTCAGTCCTTGCGCCAGGAGGCAAAGTTTCATCCCTGTGATGACATGTACTAGAACCAGCAAGGTTAGTGGTATTAGATGAATTAAACACCCGGTCCGTTACATGTTCCGCCCCATGGAAGGATAAAGGAATAAGATCTGATGGTAAGAGATTTATTTCGGCACGTAGACGTGCCCCGGCATTGGCATGTAGCTCGGAAAAGGGAAAAACAGTCTCATCAAAAATCACATCCCGTGAGATAAAAACACGACCGGATGAGGGATCAAGGCATTTGTATCCTTTATGGAGATTGCTATAGCCGAGGAAAACACAACGTTTGGAGCAGAATTCAAGCTTGTGCTTATTATAGGGACGCAAATTAGGCCAACATGCGCAGCCAAAGATCCGAAGAGATGCATATTCTGGCGCCTGCTTGCACAAGCGCTCTAAAGGGGTATCCTGCTGAATAACCGTACTAGGCATACGATTAATGAGAAAGACAGCTGCAGAAAATGCCTCATCCCAGAATTTTAGGGGCATAGATGCATACGCAAGAAGAGATAGCCCGACTTCGACAATGTGTCGATGTTTACGCTCAACAGCTCCGTTTTGTTGATGGGCATGGGGACAAGAGACATGGTGGACAATTCCAATTTTATCAAAGAAGCTATGTAGTTTTTGGTACTCCCCTCCCCAATCTGTTTGCATGGTGAGAATTTTACGATCAAATTGTCTCTCTACCATGGCTTGAAATTCATGAAATTTTTGAAACACTTCAGACTTGTATTTAATAAAATAGATCCATGTGAATTTGCTGAAATCATCAATAAAGCTAACATAATAATTGTTTCTTCCAACAGAATCTAGTGCAGGACCCCAGACATCAGAATGCACCAATTCTAAAGGGAATTTTGAGGAGCTATAAGACTTACTATAGGGAAGCTGATGACTTTTGGCCTGTTGACAGGCATCACAAACAGACTCTTTATTCAACTCGAAAGAACAAGGAAGATTATTGTTGCTAACAATTTTTGAAATGACTGGAAAAGCAGAATGACCCAGGCGATTATGCCATCTAGACAAGGACGGCTTCACTACTCCAAACGCCTCCTTTATTGACTGATCTGACGGAAAAGGATATAGCCCTCGATGGCAGCGTCCTTTAAGAATGGTGTTCTTCGTGGCCTGATCCTTAATAAGAAAATAATCAGGATGAAATTCAAGGAAAACAGAGTTATCTTTAGCAAGTCGACGAACGGAAACAAGATTTTTTCTAGCTTTTGGAACATGGAGCACATTATTTAGATGCAAATTCTTGAATTGGGTTGGAACAGTAGTATGACTGATGTGTTTAATCTCCATACCTGCACCACTAGCTCTGTGGATCTGATCGTTCCCCTGGTATTTCTCATGGAAGGACAGCTTCTGCAGTTCACTCGTGACATGATCAGTCGCCCCCGTATCAGTGTACCAGTTGGTGTCAATGTTGTAGGAGTTCATCGCCGCAGCCGCATGACGTTCTTCAGGCACGTAGTTCTCGTCGAAGCGATGCCAACACTTGTTGGCTGTGTGCCCTACTTTGAGGCACACTTGGCAAAGGGGGCGTTCATCCACACCTCCTGGTGTCGGGCGCTGAACCCCGCTGGTGTGCTGCTGGCCACGCCCGCGGATGAATCCACCACGCCCACACGGACCACCACGTCCACGGCCAGGGGCACGGTCGCTGTGGGCACGACCATTGTTGAAGTAGCTGCCGCGCCCTCTAGATCCTGAGCGCCCGCTCCTATTGGCGGCATTAACAGAGCCGCCCGAGCCATCTTGAAGATCTAACCGCGTCTCAAAGCTGAGAAGTTGTGCATACAACTCAGAGATTGAGAGCGGTTCAGCCCTGACGGTAACAGATGTGACCACCGGGTTGTACTCGGCGTCTAGCCCATTGCAAATATGGGACACCAGCTCCTCGTCGTCCATTGGTTTGCCCGCAGCTGCCATCTCATCTGCATAGCCCTTCATCTTTGCAAAATATTCATCAATTGACGAGTTACCTTTCCTTGTCGTGGTGAGTGCGAATCTTACGTTCATCGTCCTGGCACGGGTGTGAGCAGAAAACATCCGCTCTATCTCTCCCCATGCACAGGGGCCACGGCTTTGCCGGTGAGATAGCCCTCCATGCGTGTGCCGCGTACGGCTGCAAGCACCTGCGCTCGCCGTAGCGCATGGTTTGTCCTTGATAGCTTCTCGGTGATCTGTGTACCGAAGAGAGGATGAGATGCGCTTGAACTTGACGCCATGGAGACCTAGGCTCTGATACCATGAAGAAAGTTTCAGAGGCGCTTATCTATGGTGGAACGGCGTTTCCCTAGACTTGGGTCGCCGGCTTCGTGTTTTATCTTTCTTAGTACCAAACAGCCTGGTACCGGTGGCTTACATATAGACGCCGTGTGTAACAATCAGAGAGAGATACCCGGCCGGCCTCTACTATAATTAGTTACAATCAATCTTCTATATTTGGTTAGGATCTCCTATTATCACGGCACGGTATCAAATCCCTGATTGACTTACACGGCAAGACATGAAATACAATATTTGTTTTAACATGTCGAACGTAACGATTCTTGCTTCTTCTTTTTTTATAAAGCTGAAGTGATTTTCTCTTGAAATTTCTGGTTCTGTTGCTCAGGTCTCAATCTCTAGGACATGTAACTGCATCTATGCACTACTGCAGCAGCGGCAAAGGGACATTGAGTTCAGGGAATCAACCAATGATCTGCGGCAGCGGTGAGCCTTTCCGCCACCATTTCTTACATTTATGCTTGATGATAAAATTCAATGATCTGCGGCAGCGTGTGCCTTTCCTCCACCATTTCCTCCACCCCATCTATCTGTTGCTAGCATCTTTTAGTTGCCTGATATGTAGCATGCTGCTAGAGTGGAATATGTGCTATCTCCTAGATTAGGTGCACCTTACAACTAAGCGACTTGTTGTATTTGTCATCATTAGTTGCACCTTCATGGTACTTTTATTCAATGTATATCACTTCGCCGTGCTGATATGCTGCGGGGCATTGTTTTGCCTTGTGTCTATTTGTTGATCTACATAGTCATTAGTTTCTTAGCTGGCTTTTGTTACAGTTATATTCATGTTATTCAATCGGTCAAGAAGATTAATGCAAGTGATTGCATAGTTGAACAGCACCTATATGTTTTGTCAACTTTGGAGCACTTGAACATACTTCCATTATCTGGTTCATCCCATCTGAATTCTTATGTTTATGTCGTCTAGGATGGCAACATCAATGCAATTGATTAGTGCATTTGGAAGATTTTACCAATACCAAATGCTACTTCACCTGATTATTATGGGATATATAGCTAATGGTTGTTGATGGTTCCATGACTCATATTTCACGATGTTTCAGCATGCAGTCTAATATCTTAAGACTAGAAGCCAAGATCGAAAGGTTGGATGCTCAGTTAGCAGCAAAAGATAGAGAGCTGGCCACTCTTACTAGAACAGTATGT
>BCLF01000110.1:220401-246765 GCA_001602275.1 Zoysia japonica | reverse complement strand
GCCTTGAAATCTCAGATTGATAAGCTGCAGCAGGAACGTGATGAATTTCAGAAAATGGTTATAGGGAATCAGGTCAGCTTGCCTTGATTTACTTCGTTCCTTTGAAAGACCACCTTAAAGCACCCATATATGAAAGGAATCGAAGAATGGCTCACCGTAAAGGAAGAAATCGAGAAGGGGCGGAGATGACGATGGTGGTGCGATTCTTGAAAAATCCTTTAGATTTGCGAAGTTCCTTCCATGGATGGTCTAATGGGGCCTTGAAGGAGTTAGAGGGGTTCTTGGGGAACGATTCTTGGAGCTCAAACGGGCTGAGACACGAGCGGTGAAGGGGGAGCAAGCTCGGAGCTCGGAGGGGCGACAATGGAGCTCTAGTTCGATGGTGGGAGAGTGAGAGCGAGAGAGAGTGACAGGGGAGCCGAGGGATGGGCCTTCACTCGCTCCAACTCTCGCTCCGAGCTGCGGGACGCGTGTCTCCATGCATGGGATGGGTGGAAACCAAGGCGGAGGTGCGTGGCTCCAGTGGCGTGCTCCGGTGGAGAAGACACATCCCCGAAATCCAGACTTGTCCGGAAGTACGGACTAGTCCGCTTCACATAATAAAATTCGAAAGAAAAATGAAAATTACACCTAGAAAGCTTGTAAATTTTTGCCAATTTTTCTAGGAGTAGAAGGGAACATGAGGAATAATTTTTGTTAAAGGGTCGAGTCCAATTCCTTACAGGCCATTTTGAATGATTAAGAAATGGGATCGGATTCATTAAAAATACTTTAAGGACTGATAAATTTTTGAAATTTTTACCAAACTTTTCTTTCAAGTTCTAGTTTCAGTAAAATTATTTTGACATACTTTCCTTTTGAATTTTTTTTGCACTTCTTTTAGAGCTCGATTTGACGTGATTTTCATAAAATTTGTCTAATTCGAATTTGAACTTGAGAAACTTGATAAATGAGATTCCAACGAAGAGGAGAGGGTGCAAGAGGGTAAAATTGTGCAAGAGACACCATGGGTGTCACAGGTTGATACGTATTTTTTCACTTCTTATCTTTTATTCACCAACAGAAACTCCTTCAGTTGATTTGACCATGAAAAAGCAGGACGCTAAGTGGTCTTGACGGCGAGGCGTCAGCGGTGGTGTAAAACCATGTTGGCACCAGCCAATTTCAGTGCGTGCAAGGCACGTCATGCGAGGCCCTCTTTTGTTAACAAGAGGTATGATGTGCAGGATAATGCCGTCCTGCCACGGCAGCCCATAGAGTCTAGGCGCTGTCTGTGTAGTGTGTGTGTGATGTTCAGCAGCATCTCCTCCGGCGTCGCTTCTAGGAGTGCAAATGTAATCCTACCTTATGAAGGACTGTAGAGTAAATGGACCTTTTGGACCTTACAGAAATTGGTTGGCAGCAAGTTCATGTATCCATTCAGCAATCAGTAGTGACTATTCTTCAGAACATGCATACAGTTCGAGAATGTGGAGCTGCTGTTGGCTCCTGTCTATGATGTGACGCTCACTCGAATAGTGTCTGGCATTTGGGAACGTCTGACTCCGAGCTAGAAGGCTCAGAAAACTGTTGGCGCTTGATTTTTTTTTCAGTTCAATTGTTTTGTAATGCCAGTTCATCTATTGTTAATTGTTACTTAGTATACATTAACGCTCCATTTGGAACGCTAGAATTTTAAAGGAATCATGTAGAAATTGTATACTAGGGATCAATATAATTTCACAGGAAAAATAAAAAAAATAAAGAAAATTCTTGGGTTCCTAAACAGCGTTTAGCAATCATGTTTTGAGACGCCAAACCAACACCTTGGCCTGTTCATAGTTTCGTCGCTTCATAGGACCACCCAATTATGTTCTGGACTCATGCGGAACCACTCGTGAGGACAGCGTACCAAACATTATTGTAATTTTCTTTGCTAGGGATAGCAACGCGCTATCATTTTCGCCGCATATATATATATATCTACACCACCTTCAATATTGTCCTCATCTGGCAGAAAGATCCTAGTGACAGGTCACGTTCCACTGTTTCAGGGACAGAGGAAACGAAGCTGCAGAATATCTCGAAAATTCAGTGGCTATATAAGAAAGCAACAGCAAGTTGAAGAGTCAAGTTAGGCTCGTTTACCATATACTAGTAAAGGTGACGTTTGGCTACGTGGAAATGTGAGGTGGGAAAGGAAAATATAGCGCTAGGGATATCATTTCCTATGTTTGTCCAAGAGGATTGGGAAATCACTTCGATCTGGGTTAGGGAAATGCTCACCTCACTTCGATCTGGGTTAGGGAAAATGGCGAGACACCGGCCGCTCGCTGCTCGCCTTCGACCACGCGCCCTCCAGTCCGCGCCTGCTCGCCATCCGCCAGCGCTTGCCAGCAACAGAGAACGCGCGCCCGCCAATCTGCCCCGGCTCGCCTGCAACCTCGTGCCGTGATAATAATATGAGTTAGGACATGATCATTTGTTCAAATTTTTTTACCTGAATCTTTTATTCAAATTAGCATCAATAATTTTACAGCACTTACCCTACATAAAAAATTATGAATAATCATTACAATCCTAGCTGCTAAATTATTTCTATCCATGATCCTAACAAGACTTCACAGCTACTGATACACTTGCATCAGTACCACATATCTCAAGACTTAGGCCCGTTTGAAACAAATTTTTTTTTTTATTTAGATCTTGTTTAAAATGAGGAAGTTTTTTCAACTCTTACATTTTCTCTTAAAATTTAATTGATTTTTATAAAATTATCGTGAACTCCTCATAAAATTACGAAACTCTGCTATTCGTGAAATTGAGCTGATTACCGTGCAATTACTGTACAACAAACTAAAAAAATAAACTACCAACCCCAACGAACTTATCTGCACCTGTCCTCTCCCCGGACCTCAATTCATGCATTGCAAAACTTCAGATTTCTCATAGAAAATGGCCACCAACCAGAGAGGGACACGAGGTTAGAGAGAGAGAGAGTGTGTGTGAGAGAGATATATCCGCACGCGCTGCGAAGACGGCGGTGAGGGCGGAGGAGACGAAAGGGGGAGTCGCAGAGCACCTCCCATTCCCGTCCCCCCTATCCAATGGATAGAGCGGCCACGACAGCCAAAGACATCCTCGTCGTGATCACGTCGCCATCGCTCTCGCCTTTGTAGCACCGCCCCCCTCATCCACTTTCCCCTCTTTCCTTGCTCCCGGGGTTCTTCTTGGATTGGATTCGATCCCCGTCCGCCCGTTTCTTGGAGGAGCGATGGCCGAAATGGTCGTGACAGTCGCGCTCCAGCCGTGTGCCGGCGTGTCGCAGGCGGTCCTGGGGGGCCGCCGGGCCGCGGGTCTCGTCAGCTGGCTGCCTCTTGCGCCGGGGGCGGCCGCTAAGCTGAGGTGAGGGGATGGGTCAAGATCCTCTATGTTTTTCTTTCTTGTTCGTTGTTCTGTATTCCATTTCGACTTTGTCGAGCCTTTGGCATGCTACGATTCTCATGGTTCCATGCTTTTGGAATTGTGGAACATAGTCGAGCTTTGTTACGAATATGATGATTGGCATCTTATTCTGATGCAGCTTCAATCATCAGATTCATTTATTTTGCCTAAGTTGCAGAATATACTGCTTATATTAGTTTAATGAATTAGAAAAAAATTGTAAAGCTTCTCACAGTCATATTCTGGTTGCTCGGGATGCCATTTTTGCCATGTCTATAGTATGTTTCTGCAAAGAAATGCTACCAGCTGATTCATGTGACGTTTTGGCTTGATAACAAGTCATGTTTATTTTAAACCTGCTTTCCGTGGCAAGTATCATCTTGTTTTTCAAAGTATCTAGAATATCAACCTTGGTTGAAAATATTTTCGCTCCTGCTGTCTCTGAATTTGTTGTTCCTATGCAGATTGCCATTGTTTCTCTTACAAGTCACAGTCTTTCTGGGTAGAACTCTTCTAGTATGTTTCTCATCAATTTTACAGTTTTACTACTAATCTTTTCTTCTCTTCAGATTGTCTTCTCCAGCTGTGAGGATTCCTAGGGCTGCTTCCCCTGCAGCTGTTGAGGTACATAACGTAGGTTACCAATAACATTGGATGGACTTGCATGTTCAACCACGTATACTTGGTTAGCAGGATGGGAGCAACACTGATACAGACCCAACCCCTAAAGTTATAATAGATCAAGACTCAGATCCAAACGCAACAATTGTAGAAGTAACCTTGGGTGACCGTCTTGGTGATCTTCTTGATACGGTATGTTCACATTAATTCTCGGCATACTTTGAACATTGGTGACCATCTCATCAATATTTCTCCCATTTTAAATTCACAAGAAATCTACTGATTGGATGTGCTTTGTTTAATGTCCAGATGAATTCCCTGAAGGGCTTAGGGCTCAATGTTGTTAAAGCTAGTGTCTGCCTAGATGCAACTGGCAAGCATAACAAGTTTGCTATAACAAAAGCGTAAGTGAATCTTCTTAACTGTTTCATCAGATATATAAAACTTGACATGAGCAATATATCGTCAAGAAGATCTCATAATTCATCATAGTATTTTAGTGTACTTTCTGCATCTTTAAGTTCTTGCCTTGAATGAGTGAATGAATACTCTACAGGTCGACTGATCGCAAAATTGATAACCCAGAGTTGTTAGAAGCGATTCGATTGACGATTATTAATAATATGATACAATATCATCCAGTAACTGCCGTCCACTCTTCATATTTTTCTCTCTTTTTTTCTTTCCTAATTGAAAATTTTGCTGACACGAATTGTTTGTGCTATTTATTTGGTACCAGGAATCTAGCAGTCAATTAGCAATGGGCTCAACTTTTGGGCCAGAAGCCCCAACTGTACAGGTACCTGAATGTTTTTAATACTTGAAATCATGAAGAATGGAAACACCACAATGTGTTCCAAAGAAGAAAAAAACACTCAGGGAGCTTGATCTCTCTATTGGGTCTCTGAAAACCATCTTATTTTTTACTTGTATCTGTCATGAGAAATAAAAAACAAATGGAATTATATGATGCTTTTCTTTTTTCTAGTTAACTTGTGAAATAAAGAGCAAATGGAAGTGTATAATGCTTTTTTCCACTAGTTATCCTGTGATTGTCTTTGCTGGCTGTTGATTTCACCGATCTGTTGGTATGCTAAATTTAATCATATGAAATTTCTTATGCTAAACATGGACTTGGCATACCCTGTAGTTAAATATGTTCAGATTTTTTTTATTTAAACTTATTTAAATTGACTTCCACATTCTGTGATGACCATCCATGATATTGCTGTCAGAGTTACATATCTTGACTGATATATTGAGGACATGCAAACCTTCTGTTTATGTGATTGTTCTCATTGAAATTGGCAGGTTGATGTGGACATCGCAACCCACGTAGAAATTCATGATGATGGCCCTTCAAGAAGGTATAATTTCTGATCTCCTTGGCGCAATTTCTTTGATTTGTATGTGGCATATTACATTATTTTGCTGCCATCCCATATACATACATGTTATTTCACTAGAATCAACTAAGCAAAAAAAAATCCTCATATGGATAAGATTTGTATTGTACAGAATCTCTAACCCAGGATTAAGTTTCATCGTGATCATATATTCCTTTTGAGAATTCGAATCAAAAACACATGACCATTTAAGATCTATTATTAATGTAAAGTCTGGATTATTTACGACTGTCTACTCTGTAAAATCACTTTAACCTGATACCTTATACTGTTGCTTTCAGCTTACTTTTGGTGGAAACAGCTGACCGTCCAGGGTTGCTGATTGATCTTGTAAAGATCATCTCGAATAACAGCGTCACTGTCCAGTCTGGGGAATTTGACACTGAGGTGAAACTAGTTGCTCCAAGTGCTTTGTATTTGAAACCATTCCACTCCTGAAACCTAACATGTTGGATCTTATAGGGGCTACTGGCTAAAGCAAAATTCCATGTCAGTTATCAGGGCAAGCCACTGAATAGGGCTTTGAAAGATGTAAGAGCCTACAATATCTATGCTTTCACTAGGCTATCTTTTGCTCATTGAGCTCATGTCAATATAGCATTTTGTACCTTTCTTCTGATATATCTTATTTCTGCAGGTTATAGTTAATAGCCTGCGCTATTACTTGAGAAGGCCGACAACAGAGGACGCCAGCTTCTAGACAGATGACCGTGATAGGCCTCCAACTTTATCACCCAGAAATTAAAATAGACACAATAATTTCTTAAAAATGGAGGGGTATAGTTGATCTTATGGCACCTGCAATTAACATTTATAGGCATGAGATCTACTGTTTTAACTGCCGACGGCTTCCAGGTTTATGCACTACTCCGATTCTTAAGCATGTAACACATGACTATTTTACTACCTGGGATGTATGTTTGGTGACAAATAATATGGAAAATTGTGGCCCAACATCGAAAGGCATCATCGAAAGGTTGGATGAATACGTGCCATTGTCAGATACCAATATTGTGCTTAAAAGTTTGACAATTTCATTCAGAGCTGTCACACCCATGACAAAGTTTAGCTAACACTCGAGTTATATGTTTAAAATTTTATATTTATTTTCTGGTTTAGGAATCTTGAAGAAGACATATACAACTGCATTATGCGAAATGCAAACAATTTGTCCAATTTAGTAAACATCTAAAAGAAAATAATATCTAGTACTTCAATATGATGTGCTGATAATTATTAACAAGGTTCTACTTGATAGATCATGCTTAGCAGGGAAGGACCTACCTATTACACTGGTTGGTAAAATTTTTAGCTAATCCCTTCGCTAATTCGATTCAGAGTGCTGTTCTAATAACTTTGGACATACCAATTTGCTGCTTGGTATGTTCATCCTTTTGCAATACGTACTGTATTTAGCTACAAGAAACTACCCAGTGGCATCTTATAGCCATGATTAATAATTAGACAGCGAGGCTATTTACTTGATGTTCATTAAATACAGAAGTGCAGCATACATAGAAGACCAACTTGCAACAAAAATCACAACCTGCACATTTATTGACGGTTTTGACCTTACGTAGTCGCATATGACAAGACAAAGAGGGCGGCCCACGTTCTTCCTGAGCCAATACTTAGTGCCATGGCTGGTCATTCCGTAACCAATAGCCACAATCCCATGGTTTAAATCAGTGCCACACGATCGAGTCGGTCCTGACGCCACCGGAGTAGAACTGGAAGGTGCCAGCATCCACTGCGACGGTGACAGGCTGGTTGGCCACAGCCTTTCTGAGCGCGGTCTCGTCGTTGGCCGGTACGTATTTGTAGCCCGTGATGGTCGCGGCGCTCTTGGATCCTTGCTTGCACTCGCCATCCACCGCAGTGTACGGGTAGCTGGTCTCGGTGGTCAGGCCGCCGTTATTTATGATGAATTCGAAGGCGTCTACCATGTAGCCGCCCTCGCAGCCCTGGTCCTTACCGTGGACATCGCAGTCCATCAGCTCTTGCTCCGAGAGCGAGGTGAGGTTGCCAGTGCTGATCTTGACGATGCCCTCCATGCCAGCCACAGCCGAGAACGCCCAGCTGCTGGAACCTTCAATGGAGGAATCATATTTCAACAATAGACATGTCACTACATTCTCATGATTGCTATTGATACATGCACTGCCGCTGCTGACAATGGTGAAATCATTGAAATGTGGCATACCGCAATCGCCTTGGTCCTTGATGGGAGTGACTGCACCCTTGGCCCTCCAGTCGACGGTCGCTGGAAGCTCGTGGATGCTTACCTGAACCCAGTGGCAACCTGTTGACATCCAATCAGGTCCGAGTCGATGCATCGTTCGCATGTCTGTGTGTAAAAATGTCAGCGTCTCTTCAACGCTAGGTTAGAAGCAGCACCTGAAAAATCTTACCTCAAAAAGGACTCTGTCGGAGGAGGATTGTTTTAAGGTTGATTCGAACTCGATCAGGTCAGCTAGATCGTCCTCAAACGTCGTCGAAACGAAAAAAGAACAGCAAACGAAGGTCGAACGAGGGGATTAGAGTTAAAGAAATGTAAAGTGTAAAGGCAAATAGTTTGATCGACTGGGATACCTCTCAATCGGCCATAGGCCTCTGATTTAAAGAGATGAGATAGTCTTCTCCCCCAAAGTAACAGATCACCTAAGTTAAGAAAGAATTTGGAATTGATCTGTTAAAAACTTTCTTAAATCGACACTACCGAACTTTTCGGTAAAGTGCCGGATACTCCGATAACCGGAGTCTCCAGTATGATGTGAAGGTTCCGTCGTGTAAATCCGAGAGCTCGAGAGGGCCTGCCGAACCCTCCAGCACTGTACCAGACATTCCGGTGCACAAAACACCGGAACTTGAGAGGGCTTATCGAACAGTCCGGTACAGCGCCGGATACTCCGGTGGGCCGAGTGCCCAAACCCGAGAAGGCTTACCAGACAATCCGACAAAGTGTCAAATACTTCGGTGGACCGAGTGCTCCAAACCCGAAAAGGCCTACCGGACAATCTGGCACCATGCCGGATACTCTGGTGGGCGAAAGTGCCCAAACCCGAGAGGGCTTACCGGAGGTTCTGGCATTGTACCGGACACTCCGGTGAGACTATTTTTGGGTGTCAACATATGCCCCCTGCTTTTTGGTGAAGTCTCTACACATAAAGTATTCTAAGCACCCAAAAACACCTAAGGGCGATGGTTTTTTCAACTCATCGGCCATTGCACCATTCTTGACGATGATATCCTTTATATTGGCCATTCTTCCTCTAAGCTTCTTGCCATACATTTGAATGATACTTTTTCAAGTACCAGCCATTAAGAGCCTTAGGCAATGACTCTCTATTCATATTTTTCACTATGTATGCATTTTCGACGATGATTTTCACTATTCGGTATGGCCCTTTCTAAATAGGAGACCATTCTTCGAACTTGTTGCTTCTTGAACCTACGAGCAGAATAGTATTTCAAACCAATTCGCCCACCTGAAAAGTTTTAACTTTCACTTTCTTATTGTAGGCTCTAGCAACTCTAACCTTGTCTCTCTGAAATTTTTTCAAGGCATTCAAACGCTTATCGGTGATTTCATCGATACTGTCTAGTATTAGAGCTCTATACTCATTGGTGGATAAATCATTTTGTTTGGCTAATCTTAGAGACCCTAGATTTACCTCGACAGGTAAGACGGTCTCTTGCCCATACACAAGTTCATAAGATGTTACCTTAGTTGCCTCGTGCTTAAATATCCGATGAGCCCACAAAGCTTCCAATAAGACTTCATGCCACCTCTTGGGATGGTCTTCTATCTTTTTTTTAATGAGTCTAATTAATGTCTTATTACTAGACTCGCCTGACCATTGGCCTGGGCATAATATAGAGATGAATTGAGTACCTTAATCCCGTAGGATTCGACAAATTCTTTGACATGACCAGATGTAAAGGAAGTACTTTGGTTGGTAGTCAAAGTTTGTGGTATGCCAAATCTATGAATAATATGCTCGGTAAGAAACTTGATTACCTCTTTGTGCATCATGTTCTTAAGAGCCACCGCTTCGGTCTATTTGGTGAAGTAATCCGTTGCTACTAACACGAAACGGTGTCCCTTCGAAGACGGATGCTGTATTTGCCCTATGAAATCCAATCCTCATCCTCGGAATGGCCACGGTTTTATAATGGGGTTCATCATGGCAACGGACGCCAATTGAACATTGCCAAACTTTTGGCACTTTTTACACCCCTTTTAGTAACGATAACAATCGACAATCATGGTTGGCCAATAGAACTTAGCTCTTCTTAGCAATTATTTTATTTTCAGAGCCGATTGATGCGTACCATAAATGCCCTCATGAACTTCTCCCATAGCCACTTTGGCTTCATCCTCACCCAAACATTTGAACTGTAAATCATCTCTCATTCGGCGGTATAAATCACCATCAATCAAAGTATATTTAAAAGTTACATGCCGAACCTTTCTATCCACACTTTAGGTTGGACTACGGATATATAAAATTATGGATGATCTCCAATTAAGCGATTCGGCACCATCACAGCTTAATATGCTAGTATCCAAATGGTCTAGCTCCAATACCTCAAGGATCGATTTTTTATTGACTGCAAATCTTCCTTTACTAACATTGTAACCCGATGCTTGTTGAGCCAAGTCATTGGTCTTACTGTTTTTTAGCCTAGGCACATGATGTATGTTGAATTCATCCATTCTTCTAATGATGTCTAGGTACTTATCTAAGATGGCATTCAATGATCCGTCTAAGCATTGAAAATTTTCAGAAATTTGTTGCACTACTAACAACGAATCACCGAAAGCCTCTATATGCTTAACCTCCATGGACTCCAATATCTTTAAACCGAACAGCAATGCTTCATATTCGGCTTGGTTATTAGTGCAATCATACTCTAATCGGTTCGAAAATTCAAAGCGTGCATCATGAGGAGATATTAAAACCACACCCACACTTTGACCCTCTTTACAAACCGATCCATCAAAATATAACTTCCAAGGGGTAAAAGTAACGTAAACAAATCCAGATCATGTTGTAAATCAATCCGATGTTCAACAATAAAATTAGCGACAATTTGACCTTTCATAGATTTCAATGACTCATAACCAAATCATACTCAATCAATGCATAAGCCCATTTATCAAACCTACCACTAGAAATCGGCCTATGCAACATATGTTTAATAACATCGGTTTGACAAGCAACTACACAAGTACTAGATAACAAATAGTGTTTCAACTTGGTGCAAGCATGATATAAGGAAAAACATAGTTTCTCGATGAGAGTGTCCCCTGTTTCCGCACCAATCAACCGTCGGCTCACATACGTGATCACATACTCCTTTCCTTCGGCTTTTTGTGTTAAAACAACACCAATTACATCGTCTTCCGCCGCTACGTAAAGACAAAAAGGGACTCCTCCCTTAGGCGCCCTAAGCACCGGCGGCGAAGACAAGTATTCTTTGATCTTCTCAAAGGCTTCTTACTATTTTGATCCCCAAATAAATTCGGCCTCATTCTTTAGCCGAAGAATAGGCGTAAATGCATTAATTTTTTCCGACAAGTTGAAAATGAATCGTCTTAAATAATTCACTTTTTCTAAGAAGCTTTGCAACTCTCTCTTGCAAGTAGACACTTGCACATTCCTAATTGCCTCTATCTTCTTAGGATCTACCTCTATGGCCTTTTTATGAATTATAAAACATAAAAACTTTTCGGCTGATACACCAAAAACGTATTTGAGTGGATTCATTTTCAAACTGAAACGACGCATTCAGTCTAATACAAGTTGCAAATCGGCCAAGTGAGAATCTAAAGCGGCCGATTTATCACCACATCATCTATGTAAATCTCCATTATAACACCAAGTAAATCATAAAATATAAAGTTCATAGCTCTTTGATATGTGGCACCCGCATTCTTTAAATCAAAAGTCATAACAACTCACTCAAACAATCCTACAAAATCCAGACATCTAAAAGTAGTTTTAGATATATCCTCTTCGACCATGAAGATTTGGTTGTATCCCGCATTACCATCAAGAAAACTAATAACTCTATAGTTGGAGGCATAATTAATCAATACATCAGCTATGGGCATAGGATATTCATCTTTAGGAGTAGCTCTATTTAAATTTTTTAAATCAATGCAAACTCTAATCTTATCGGTGTTCTTCTTTTTCACCGGTACGATGTTGGATATCTACTTCGCATACCTGCAAGGTCTTATTAATTTTGCATCAAGTAATCGGTTAATTTTTTCTTTAATCCGACCATGCATATTCGGGTTAAACCTCCTCATCGGTTGCTTAAAAGGTCTAAAACCAGATTTTATTGGAAGCCGATATTCGACTAATTCGCGGGTCAATCCGGGCATTTTATTATAGGACCATGCAAAATAATCCACATATTCTTTTAGTCAACCGATTAGCTTCAACTTATAATCGGCTTTTAGATTTTTATTTAAATAAGTTAGTCTCGGATTATCATCGCTGCTAAAGTTTACCTCTTCAAAAGGATCGACCGATCTGAATCCTTATCCTAACTTATCCATATCCTCTATTTCATCGATAGCTTCGCACATATCGTTCGTATTGGACCGATATTGTTCCATTCTTTTTTGCAACCAATCAAAATTAGAATCCATTAAATCATATTATATGGTTGAGCCGATTCTCCATCGGCTTTACATTGACCTGTACAAAACCATCCCTAGTTATACTAAGAAAATCATAATCCATCAATTCTAAACCGGTCAAGCACTTGACGGCGTCATGCGGCAAAGAAGATGATTTGGCCATAGCAACACAAGCTGATGCATCGGCATGAACCACCTCTACATCATCACCAATCCATTGTATCAAAAATTGGTGTAAGGTAGAAGGAACACATCTATTAGCATGAATCCAATCACGCCCTAAAATCAAGCTATAACTATCGCGCACATCGGCGACAAAGAAAGCGGTAGCCATAGTCTTGCTTTCAACGGTGAGTTCCATAGAAGCGACCCCTTTGGCCTCAATAGAGTCTCCTCCTCCCACACCATCCAAAGTCATCTTGGTCTAGATGAGCTCGTCATCGGCCTTATCTAGTTTCTTAAACAAAGAATACGACATTAAATTAACAATAGCACCGCCGTCTACAAACATGCGAGAAATCGGTGAACCATTAATATGACCTCTCACATAAAGGGGTTTCAAATGGTTATCCGATTCTTCGGACTTTTCAAAGATAGCACTTTTCGGCCCAATGTCGAATTGTGCCATGACTTCTTCCTCTATAAGCGAATAATCGGAAAGGGATAAGCAAACGGTGTTAATGTCCATACCTTCTCGAGGCGGCGTAGGCTTGTAGTCCAAGAGGTTGTCACCGTCGAGCTCGGACATGTCGACGTCTCTCGTGGGTGAGGGTGCTGTGGAGTCCTCTCCCAAGACGGCATTGGCCAAACCAAGTGGCTTTGGAGTAGCCTTTGCTTCCTCTGTCACCGGTGAAGTAGGAGCTTCAGGCTCCTTAACCATCCACTGCTTACCTTGAGGAACCATCGGCTTGACTTCGTTGAAGACCTCGTTCCTTTTTTTTCTCCGCCTCCTCCTCTCGCATCTTTCGGAGGCGCAGCCTCTGGAGCTTCCACTTTTGAGTGTGGGTCAAGCCAAGCGAACACCACCTCGGTTGTGTGTATTTGGAGGAGCTCTTGCTGCTGCCAACTTCATGGTCATGGGAAGTCTTCCCAATCGGATTACCCAAAGTGATCCGTCCCATGAAAACCTCTTCGATCTTGACATCGATCGTGCTGATTTTCACGACACCTCTGGATGCATTCTCTTGATGAACGACAGTGGAGAGAGCAGATTCATTATCTTACTTTGGGCGCCATTCTTACTTAGACGTGGTGGTGGCACTCCTTCTTTGAGCCTTGATCGGTCGAGAATCCGTCCGATTCAAGACAGGGTTGGAGAGTCTCATGAAGACATCTCCTCTCGGTCCATTCCAACCCGCCGTGATTCTTGTATTTAGCCATGAGACGGTCGAAGACGCTTTTGGGCCCCATCGTCCGATCCGTGGCTTTAGCTTGGTTTACCTTCCACTTACCCACCTTCGGTTTCTTTGGCTTTATTATTTTGGGCCGTGGAACTTGCCCCCCGGGTCTAGAGCCTGGAATGGTGACCTTGAGAGATTATTAACCATCAGAGGATTTCTCAAGCATCACCTTCCTACAAGCCTCTTTCTCCCTCAGAGAAATAGGCATCTCTTCTCCGATGACCACGTTCTTCCCCTTGGTGGTATCGGCTTAATGAAGTTGAATCAACACTTTGGGATTGAACTCTAGAGTGTTGATAGGGAAGGGATGCTTGTCGATCTGCATCTCCTTAAGACTCAATCATCTCTCATTAAGGGCCGATTGGACCTGTCGACGGAAAACATTGCAATTGTTAGTAGCATTAGAATAAGAATTATACCATTTACAATATGCCCTGCGCTTAATCTCATCCGCCGAAGGTAAAGTATATGCGATTCTAATGTATCTATCTTTATGCATCTCATCAAATATTATGTTACACTTTGCTATATCAAAGGTGTATTTTACATCGTCTTTCTGATTCTGGTGAACCGGTTTGAGCGAATCACAAGCAAATGATTTGGCCTTAGATGGCCAAACAAACTCGGCAGCCAAAATATCATTAGAATCATCATCGGAGTTATCCGAATCATATTCTACGACGTGCATGTTATGACGGGTCTTATAATCATGTTTTATTTCTTTACTTCGGCTCTCTTGAGCCGAAGCCCTTTGTTGGAGGTGAGTGAGTGTGAAAAAATCATAGCCCTCCAACTTTTCCTTAAGATGTGACCGTAAACGATTAAAAGTTAGGTCGGCAACGTCTTTTTCAGAAATGGTCAAATTAAAGCATCGGTTCTTAACGTTTCTAATCCGTCAAAGATAATCAACGACGGGTTCCTCTTTTCCTTGTCGAACCAATGTCAAATGTGATAACTTTAATTCATTGTCTCCGAAGTAAAAATGATCATGAAACTTACGCTCTAATGACTCCCAAGTGTAAATGGAGCCTAGAGACAATGACGAAAACCAAGAGAAAGTGGTTTCGGTTAGCGATAATGAAAACAAACGTACTTTTAAAGCTTCACTAAAACCCGCTTCTCCTAATTGTGCTACATGTTGACTAATGTGCTCCCAATTGGTTTTGCTATCTTCGCTATTAAATTTGACGAAGTCGGGAACATGCCATCCTATGGAATATGAGACCGAATCAAAATATGCGGGGTATGGTTTTTGATAAACTCGGTCCCTCCCTTTAAGATCCACTCCTAGCGTCTCACGAAATTGTTTACTTAAATCCTCCTTAACGTGCGCCATACACTCCTCTATGTTGGCAATAGGAGCTTTAGTAGATGTACTCGACGGTGGAGGATGTGCGCTTGCTTTTATGGCGTTAAATGTTTTATTAGAGACAGGGCCATGAAGAATTCCCGTAGCGCTTGGTGGGATGGGCAGTGTGCTGTATGCAACGGTATGGTAAAGAGAAAAAAAGTTAGCCAATTCACTCAATCGGTTTGTGGCCGGATTGGGGATGCTAGTAATTGGCTCTACGCTAGTGAGAGACATCACTAAAGCGTTGGTTTGCACGGGTGGTGAAAAACTAGTCTGTTCACTAAACGAATTCAACGGCATGCCATACATATAATGTTCTACATTAGAGGTAGTAGGCGCCGATGTACTAGCTACACGTGCAATATGAGACGATGATGCAATACTAACATTTTTAGCTTTAGACAAGTTTTCTCGGATCATGTATTGCATATCATTTTTTAAGGCCTTTTTCATGTCATCAAGATAATATGAAAGGTCCTCAAAAGTAATGGACGGCGCGAAAATGTTCTTACATTAGCAGCGCCCATGGCCACGTCGTCGTCGACGGCTGGAAGAACGGGCTCCTTCACTTGAGAGATCGCGCCTTGGCGGTTCTTTTTGAAACACGCCAAGTACTCTGCAGCTCCCGTTCCTCGCGTGCTTTGCGCGCCTCTTCGGAGGCTCTCCGATGTTCTAAGAACGCCTTTCGTGCCTCCTCGAACAACTCCTCCAAAGATGGCATGACGATGTTCGTCGTGGAGATATCAGAGGTCATGAAAACGACGATTCGGTTTGTGCAACCGGAATCACTCGTCTCCAGCGGAGTCGCCAAAAAGTGTGTTGATGCCAAATTGGGTCCGGGCCGACACACCGCTCGCACGTCCGTGTGCGGGAACGTCGGCGTCTGTTCAACGCTGGGTTGAGGGCAGCACTTGAAAAATCTTGCCTCGAGAGAGACCCCGTCAGAGGAGGATTGTCCTAGGGTTGATCCGGGCTCGGTTAGGCTAGCCGGATCGTCCTCAAACGTCGCCGGGACGAAGGAAGAATAGCAAACGGGGGTCGAGCGAGGGGATTAGGGTTAAAGAAACGTAAAGTGTAAAGGCAAATGGTTTGATCGATTGAGATACTCCTCAACCGGCTATGGGTCTCTAATTTATAGAGGTGGGATGGTCTTCTCCTGCAAGGCAACAGATCACCTAAGTTAGGAAAGAATTTGGAATTGATCTGCTAAAAACTTTTCTAAATCGACACTACCGGAGTTTTCGGTAAAGTGCCAGACACTCTAGCAACCGGAGTCTCCGGTACGATGCCGAAGGTTCCGTCGTGTAAATCTGAGAATTCGAGAGGGCCTGTCGGACCCTCTGGCACTGTATCAGACATTCTGATGTACAAAACACCAAAACCCCAAAGAGCTTATCAGACAGTCCGGTACAGCGCCGGATACTCCGGTGACACTTGGCCCAAACCCGAAAAAGCTTACCGGACAATCCGGTAAAATGCCGGACACTCCAATGGACCAAGTGCCTCAAACCCGAGAAGGCCTACCGGACAGTCTGGCACCATACCGGATACTTCGATGGACGAAAGTGCTCAAACCCGAAAGAGCTTACCGGAGTCTCTGATATTGTACCGAACACTTCGATGAGGCCATTTTTAAGTGTCAACACAACCTTCACCTGCTTGTTGCTCGGCCTGAGGCCCATCATCCTCGCCCTGAATCGTCGTTGGTGAGGTCGACGAACTGGTTGACGCCGAGCCAGAACTTGCGGTCGTTCCCGCCGGCGGTGTTGAACGACTCGATGAACCTGACGTTGGCCTTGAACACCTCGAGCCGCCACGCCTTCTCCTCGGCCTTCTTGTACACGCGGCCGTACTGCACCATCCACTGCTCGTGCCTCGCCGCCATCGTCGTCGCTCAGCTCGCGAGCCGCTAGAGCAGCGCCCCAGAGAGAGGTGAGGAAGAGGACGGTGAGGAACGAAGGCTTGGGGATGGACATGGTTGATCGACGGATGAGAATGAGATCAGGCCTGTCGATCGCTTGCAACTGCTGGACACTGTTTTTGTGATCGTTCATGCTGAATGGTATGTCTTTATATAGCCATGGCATGGATCAGGACGTAGGGTATGCGTGTCAAAGTGAGACATACGGTGTCGGTGCAGCACTTGCACGATGTATTCGATGCAAAAGTTCTTGTGCAGTGCGAGGCGTAAGGAAACGGCATAGCTGAGAACGACCCCAAGTTTACAGCTACGACGGTCTCGACTAAGTCGAAAGGTGAGAATACTGTAGAAGAGATGCCGTCAAAAGGAAATATACGAGAAAACACATCATCATTGTAGGTTCCAAGGCATCTTGTTCCTGAAGGCACAAGTGAGCTAACAGCTTAACACGTCTGCATTCATATCCTGAACGGAGTCATAGGGAACCAAGGTTTAAAAAAAAACCACTACAGTGTTCAAAAACGGATCGTATAATGGTGAGTTTTCATATTTTGCTACAGTGCATAATATTGGTTTTTATCTAAAACCGATGATCCAAATAAATTGAAATAAATTGAACCGAACCAATTTCACCGATTATTATTCACTGGTTTTTTAACCCTGCACGGAACAAGAGGACTATCAGTTTTCTTTTATTTCAACACAAACATCGCATCTTTGTTGTTATTTCGCAGGAATTTATCAGTAGTGTGACTTACAGGTTGTTACACTAAACTGTAGTATTATATACTCTGTCTGTTTCTAAATTAACATTATCGCTGTTGACTTTTAAAATCAACTTCGATCATTTATTTTTTTAAAAAAAATAATTCAAATTGAAAAAATTATAAGTTGTGATTCAATTAACTTTAATGATAAAGTAAATTTCAACAAATTATATGATACTCATCAAAATTTTTAGATTAAGACAAATTATTTAAGTTGATATTAAAAATTAACAACAACATCAATTTAGAAATAAAAAGAGTATCCCTTAACAAAAAAGGAAACTAAGGTTACACGCCGCCCTGCACCATGAGCAAGTGCAAGGCAGCCTAGCCACGGATATTGTGATCAATAAACGTGTTACAGGGGAGGAGGGAAGGACAACTACAACGGCCTACACATGGTAGCCGCCGCTGAAAAGGTGCAACGGCACGGTGGTCCGGAAAATATTGTGTTTCCTATATTTTTATTTAAAATTGAAATGATTACTATAAAGTTCTAACAGAGCCTATATTTTTGTGTTCGAAACAGAGCCACTCCGCGGTACTGGATGGCGGGCGAACGTGATTGAACACAGTCGTCCAGCGTCAGGAACGTGGTGGCGCCGTGGAGCCAGATCACGCCCGTCCCAGCCCCACCCGATCTATGCCGACGGATCGATGCGCGCGAACCCGAAGTTGGCGCGCACCGCGAGAACCGCCGCCACCTGCACGCGGCCATGGAGTTTTGCTTAGCGAGTGATTCAATATTGGGTTTGGGATAGCAATTAAAAAACCTCACCTCGGGACAGAATAGTTTTAGCTTGATCCAAGCTCGGTCGGGCCAGTTGGATCACCTTCGATCGTCGATCAGAACAAAAAAAACAGCAACACTCCGGTAAGTGAAGTGGCCAAACTCGAGAGGGCTTGCTGTAGACTTTGTCATTGTACTGGACACTTCGATGATGACATTTTTTTGTTGTCAACATATATTCCTTTACTTTTTGGTGAAGTCTCTACACCGTAAATCATTCTAAGTACCCAAAAACACCTAAGTGCGATGGTTTTCTCAACTCATCGACCATTACACCATTTTTGGCGACGATATCTTTTAAATTGGCCATTCTTCCTTTAAGCTTCTTGCCATACACTTGGGTGATATTTTTTCAAGTACCGACCATTAAATGCCCTAGACAATGACTTTTCACTCATATTTTTCACTATGTATGCATTTTTTTCCGATGACTTTTACTATTCGCTATGGCCCTTTCCAACTAGAAGACTATTTTTCGAACTTGTTGCTTCTTGAGGTTACGGACAGAGTAGTTTTCCAAACTAATTCGTCCACCAGAAAAGTTTTGACTTTCACCTTCTTATTGTAATCTCTAGCAACTCTAGCCTTGTCTCTCTCAATTTTTTCAAGGCATTTAAACGCTTATCGATGACTTCATCGATATTGTCTAGCATTAGAGTTCTATACTCAACGGTGGATAAATCATTTTTAAAGCTCTTAGATTTACCTCGACGGGTAAAACGGCCTCTTCTCCGTACACAAGTTCATAAGATGTTACTTTAGTTGCTCCGTGCCTAAATATCCGATGAGCTCACAAAGCTTTCGATAAGATTTCATGCCACCTCTTGGGATGATCCTCTATCTTTTTTTTTAAATGAGTTTGAGCAACATTTTATTGCTAGACTCGGCCTGACCATAGGTCTGAGAAAAATATAGAGATGAATTGAGTATCTTAATCCTGTAGGATTCAGCAAATTCTTTGAGATGACCGGACGTAAAGGAAGTACCTTAGTCGACAGTCAAAGTTTGTGGTATGTCGAATCTATAAATAATATACTCGGTAAAGAACTAAATTACCTCTTTGTGCGTTATGTTCTTAAGAGCAACCGCTTCGATCTATTTGGTGAAGTAATCCATCGCTACTAACACGAAATGGTGTCTCTTTGAAGACGGAGGATGTATTTATCCTATAAAGTCTAATCTCCATCTACGGAATAGCCACGGTTTTATAATGGGGTTCATCATGGCAGCGGACGCCAATTGAATATTGCCAAACTTTTAGCACTCTGCGCATCCTTTGCAGTAACGATAACAATCGACAATCATGATTAGCCAATAGAACTCAGCTCTTCTTAGCAACTATTTTATTTTCAGTCCCGATTGATGCGTACCACAAATGTCCTCATGAACTTCCCCATAGCCACCTTAGCTTCATCCTCACTCAAACATTTTAAGAGCAAATCGTCACCCGTTCGACGATACAAGTTACCATCAATCAAAGTAAATTTGAAAGCTACATGCCGAATCTTTCTATCTACACTTTGGATTGGATTATGAATGTATGAAATTATAGGTGACCTCCAATCAAGTGATTCGGTACTATCACAGTTTGACATGTTAGTGTTCGAATGGTCTAATTTTAACACCTCAAGCATCGGTTTTTTATTGATTGAAAATCTACCTTTACTAACACTGTAACCCGATGCTTGTTGAGCCAACTCATTAGCCTCACTGTTTTCTAACTTAGACATATGACGTATGTTAAACTCATTCATCCATCTAATGATGTCTAGACACTTATATAAGATAGCATTCAATGATCCGTCTAAGCATTGAAAATTTACAAAAATTTGTTGTACTACTAACAACGCATTACCGAAAGCCTCTACATGCTTAACTCCCATGGACTCCAACATCTTTAAATCAAACAACAATGTTTTATATTCGGCTTGGTTATTGGTGCAATCATACTCTAATCGGTTTGATAATTCAGAGTGGGCATCATGAGCAGATACTAAAACCACACCAACACCTTGACCCGCTTTACAAACCGATCCATCGAAATATAATTTCCAAGTGGTAAAAGTAATATAAGCAACATCTAGATCGCACTCTAAATCAATCCGATGTTCAACAATGATATTAGCACAATTTGGCTTTTTATGGATTTCAACGATTCATAAGTCAAATCATATTCAATCAATACATAAGCCCATTTACCAAGCCTACCACTAGAAATCGGTCTATGCAACATATGTTTGATAACATCCGTTTGACAAGCAACCATACAAGTACTATATAACAAATAGTGTCTCAACTTCGTGCATGCATGATATAAGGAAAAACATAGTTTCTCGATGAGAGTGTACCTTGTTTCCGCATCAATCAATCGTCGGCTCACATACTCCTTTCCTTTGGCTTCTTGTGTCAAAACAGCACCAACCACATCATCCTCCGCCACTATGTAGAGACGAAAAGGGACCCCCCTTAGGTGCCTTAAGAACCGGCGGTGAAAACAAGTATTTTTTGATCTTCTCAAATGCTACTTGTTGTTCTGCCCCCAAGTGAATTCGATTTCATTTTTCAACCGAAGATAGGAGTAAATGCATTGATATTTTTTGACAAGTTGAAAATGAATCGCCTCAAGTAATTCACTTTTTCTAAGAAGCTTTGTAACTCTCTCTTACATGTAGGCGCTTGCACGTTCCTAATTGCTTCTATCTTTTTAGGATCTACCTCTATATCCTTTTTATAAATAATGAAGCCTAAAAACTTTTCAGTCAATACACCAAAAGCACATTTGAGCGAATTCATTTTCAAACCGAAACGACGCATTTGGTCTAAGGCGAGTTGTAAATTGGTCAAGTGAGAATCTAAAGCGACCAATTTGATCACACATCATCTATGTAAACCTTCATGATAACATCAAGCAAATCATGAAAGATAAAGTTCATAGCTCTTTGATATATGGCACCCGCATTCTTTAATTCTTCCAGAGGCGCAGCCTTTGGAGCTTTCTCTTTTGAGTGTGGGTCAAACCAGACGAACACCACCTCGGTTGTGTGTACTTGGAGGAGCTCTTACTGCTGCTAGTTTCATGATCGTTCGAGGCCTTCTCGATCGGATTATCCAAAGTGATCAGCTCTGTGAAGACTCCTCTAATTTTGACATCAGTTGTGCCGATCTTTACGACACCTCCGGATGCACTCTCTTGATGAACAAAAGCAGAAGGAGCAAGTTCGTTACCTTGCTTCAGGCGCCACTCTTGCTTAGGCGCGGTGGTGGAGCTCCCTCCTTGAGGCTTGATCGGTCAAGAATCCATCTAATTCGAAATAGGGTTAGAGAGCCTTGTGAAGACATCTTCTCTCGGCCTATTCCACTCCGGATGAAATGGCGGGTATGGCATCGGTGGCGCGGGTATCCACGGTCCTATGTATGAATGCCACACTGCGAACGGTAGGCATAGGATAGAACCACGGTGGCGACACTTCGAAGCCCTGTGGAGGAAAAGGAGGAGGGGGCCATGCACATTCATAATTGGCCTCATCTCTTTCCTAGGTGGGCTGCCTCCCCTAGGTGGTGACCTTGGCCGCTTCATAGACCGATTATTCAAATTGGTATTTCAATTCTTGTATTTAGCCATGAGGCGGTCGAAAGCGCTTTTGGACCCCATCGTCCGATCCATGGCTTTACCTCATTTTACCTTCCACTTACCCACCTTCGGATTCTTTGATTTTATCATCTTAGGCCGTGGAACTTGCCCCCCAGGTCTAGAGCCTGGGATGGTGACTTTAAGAGACTTTTGACCATCAGGGGCTTCTCGAGCACCACTTTCCTAGAAGCCCCTTTCTCACTTAGAGAAATAGGCATCTCCTCTCCCATGATCACGTTCTGCCTCTCGGTGGTATCGGTTTGATGAGGCCGAATCAACATTTTGGGGTTGAGCTCTAGAGTGTTGACGGGGAAGAGGTGCTTATCGATCTGCATTTCTTTAAGACTCAATCGCCTCTCATTAAGGGCTGATTGGACCAGTCGACGAAAAACATTACAATTATTAGTAGCATAAGAATAAGAGTTATGCCATTTACAATATGTCCTACGCTTAATCTCATCCGCCGAAGGTAAAGTATATGCGATCTTAATGTATCCACCTTTGTGCAGCTCATCAAATATTCTATCACATTTGACTATATCAAAGGTGTATTTCACATCGTCTTTTCGATTCTTATGAACCGGTTTGAGCGAATCACAAGCAAATGATTTGGTCTTAGAGGGCCAAACAAACTCGACAGCTAGGATGTCATTGGAATCATCATCAGAGCTATCCGAATCACATTTCACGACGTACACGGTATGACGGGTCTTGTAGTCATGTTTTATTTCGTTGCTTCGGCTTTCTTTTTTAGAAATTGTTAAATTAAGCTAGGATGTGATCGCAAACCACTAAAAGCTAGGTCAACTAAATCTTTTTCAGAAATTGTTAAATTAAAGCATCAGTTCTTAACATCTCTAAACCGTCGAAGATAATCAACGACGGGTTCGTCTTTCCCATGCCGAACTGATGTCAAATATGACAACTTTAATTCGTTGTCCTTCGAGTAAAACTGATCATAGAACTTTCTCTCTAACGACTCCCAAATGTATATAGAACCCGGGGACAATGATAAAAACCAAGAGAAATCGGTTCCGGTTAGTGATAAAGAAAACAACCGTACTTTCAAAGCTTCACTAAAACTCGCTTCTCCTAGTTGTGCCCCATATTGACTAACGTGTTCCTAAGTGGTTTTGCTATCTTCACCATTGAATTTGACAAAAATCGAAAGCACGCCATCCAACAAGATACAGGACCGAATCGAAATACGCAAGGTATGGCTTTTGATAAATTCGGTCTCTCCCTTTAAGGTCTACCCCTAGCGTTTCGTGAAATTGTTTGTTTAAATCCTCTTTAATGCGCGCCATACACTCCTATATGTTGGCAATGGGTAGCCTAGTGGATGCAACTGGTGGTGAAGGGTGTAGGCTTGTTTTTATGGCGCTAAATATTTCATTAGGGACAGGGCCATGAGGGATTCTCGTACCGCTTGGTGGGACAGGTGGTGTGCTATATGCAACGGTACGGTAAGGAGGAACAAACGTAGCTAATTCATTCAATCGGCTTGTAGCGGTACGGTAAGGAGGAACAAACGTAGCCAATTCATTTAATCGGCTTGTAGCTGGATTAGAGATGCTAGTAATTCGCTCTACGCTAGTGAGAGACATTATCAAAGCATTAGTTTGCACATAAGAGGGAAAACTAGATTGTCCACTAAATGAGTTCAACGGCATACCATATCTAGGTTGTTCTACACTTAACGTAGTAGGCGCCGATGCACTAGTAGTAGGACCTACATGCGCAACATGAAACGATGATGCAATACTAACATTTTTAGACTTAGACAAGTTTTCTTGATCATGTATTGCATATCATTTGTTAAGACCTTTTTCATATCGACAAAGTAATACGAAAGGTCCTCAAAAGTAACGGGACAGTGCGAAGATATTCTTACATTGGCGGCACCTATAACCATGTCGTCGTCGACGGTCAGAAGAACGGGCTCCTTTACTTGTGAGATCGCGCTTTGGCGGTCCTTCTTGAAACACGCCAAGTACTTCTCCCGCTCCTTACGCGCTTTGCGCGCCTCCTCGAGCAACTCCTTCAAAGATGGCATGACGATTTTTGTTGTAGAGATTTCGGAGGTCATGGTGGAAACGACGATTTGGTTTGTGTAACCGGAATCACTCGTCCTCAGCGAAGTTGCCAAAAAGTGTGTTGACGCCGAAATCAGGTCCAAGCCAACACACCGCTTGCACGTCCGTGTGCGAGAACATCGGTGTTTCTTCAATGCCAGGTTTGGAACAGCACCTAGACAACCCTGCCTCGAAGAGACCCCGTCGAAGAAGGATCGTCTTATAGTTGATCCGAGCTAGGTCAGGTCAATTGGATCACCTTCAACCGTCGTTGGGACGAAGAAAGAACAGCAAAACGAGGTCGAGTGAGGGAATTAGGGTTAGAGAAGTGCAAAATATAAAGACCTATGGCTGGTTGAGGAGAGGCCTCTGTTTTATAGAGACGAGATGGTCTTATCCCCAGGGCAACGAATTTCTCAAGTTAGAAAATAATTTGGAATTGATCTGCTGAAAACTTTCCTAAATCGATACCACCGGAGTCTCCTGTAAAGTACCGAACACTCCGGTGACCGAAATCTCCGGTATGACACTAGAGAATCCGTCGTGTAAATTCAGAAAATTCGAGAGAGACTGCTGGACACTTCGGTGTACAAAACACCGAACCCGAGAAGGCTTACCGAACAGTCCGACACTTTGCAGGACACTCCAATGAGTCAAGTGCCTAAATTTGAAAAGGCTTACTGGACAGTCCGACACAGTGTCGGACACTCCGATGAGTGAAGTGTCAAAACCTAAAAAGTTTGCCGAAGACTCCGACATTATACAGAACACTCCGATGCCATTTTTTAAGTTGTCAATAGAGTGATTGATCGATGCATCTTATATTTGCAAATGTTTGAGTTAGCTTACCATCTACGCGCCGACGAGGTTAAGGCGCCGCAGGGGGAGAGAGGCCAGGGCGCTCGGTGAAGGACCAGCCGCGCATAGTGATCATAGCATGCTTAAGAGAAGGGCAAGATTTTCTACTAGAATCTAGGCATCGTCTTTGTCGACGACGTTCACTGATGGTCACTTTTAGGCAGGCATGCTATTGTAGGAAGTACCTATATCCCGCAGAAAACAAATGCGCACAGGGCGACTCACATCATAAGATGTTTTAGTTGACTCAAAAGCGGGCGGGCTGGGCCGGCCGAGTAGGCAAGGCTGGAATGCATGTCAGCCCAATGTAAGCTGTAACACAATTTTTTTCCGTAACATTGGGCCTTCTGTTTGGGCTAGCATGATCCATCCACGCCTAATTATAATTTCATTACTACATACACACCTCTATCGCCGCGCCGTCAAATCCAGCAAATTCGACCATTCAATCAGCTATTCTTCCCAAATACGAGCCCCACCATCGCCGACTTTATTGAACATTCCGCAAGAACAGCACGGTTTTCCTCATACAAACCCGGTGTCTAGTCAGCTACGCGAGCTTTCGGCGTGAGCCACGTCAAATTTCAGCGCTCCATCTGGCTACTTGCACGTCATCTCTAATGCAGTACTAGTATAAATAACTTGCTTAGAAGTATTATACTACTGCTCGTCCAACGTGGTCAGGTCTGGTCTCGTCATCTCGTTGGACTCTTGCGGTGTCAGCGTTTCACATGCACACGCCACGTACGACCCTTGCGTCTTCCAGCGTTGAAAAATGAAAAAGGAGTTCTCCCAGTCTTCCTTGAGTACGATTTGCGGATCAGCCCCTAACTATAATTTTTATTCTGACTTGCGTCCATATTGTTTTATGAATATCGATCACCGTGGGAAATGGGAATCCAATTCCAAGAAGAACGCGTAAATTCCTCTACGAACAAAGAACAATACTAACAGATTCTCTTCATATATAAAAAGAAAATTGTGAGGTTCTGATAAAAAAAAAGAAAAAATGATTTATGCGTGAGGGCCGAGGAGCTTCCGTGACCCCAAATCCCCTATCCTCCAAAACACGATTTTAAAGTATTGAGATGGTTGACGTCTAATATTATCTTTGATCATTTATCTTATTTAAAATTTTATTTACATGAGTAAAATTAGTAATTCTATTTAAAATACTATTAATGATAAAGTAAATTATAATAAAATATATAATAGTTATCATGCTTTCATAAGTAAGATGAATAAGTTAAAGATGATATTTTAAAAATCAACGATGCCAGTAAACAATATCAATAGTTTAAAACAAATGTAGAGTACTTTCATAAGAAGTAGCAGCGAAATCTTCTCGTACCAGAAAACAGGAGGAAAAAAGCTCAAATTCTTCACCCGGGAGCACCTAATCAGTTTTTTTAAATGTGATTTTCTAGGCTGACAACGAAAGCCATATTTTAAAAAAAAAAAAG
>BCLF01000110.1:205241-220367 GCA_001602275.1 Zoysia japonica | reverse complement strand
GTGGTCAGGTCTGGTCTCGTCATCTCGTTGGACTCTTGCGGTGTCAGCGTTTCACATGCACACGCCACGTACGACCCTTGCGTCTTCCAGCGTTGAAAAATGAAAAAGGAGTTCTCCCAGTCTTCCTTGAGTAGGATTTGCGGATCAGCCCCTAACTATAATTTTTATTCTGACTTGCGTCCATATTGTTTTATGAATATCGATCACCGTGGGAAATGGGAATCCAATTCCAAGAAGAACGGGTAAATTCCTCTACGAACAAAGAACAATACTAACAGATTCTCTTCATATATAAAAAGAAAATTGTGAGGTTCTGATAAAAAAAAAAAGAAAAAATGATTTATGCGTGAGGGCCGAGGAGCTTCCGTGACCCCAAATCCCCTATCCTCCAAAACACGATTTTAAAGTATTGAGATGGTTGACGTCTAATATTATCCTTGATCATTTATTTTATTTAAAATTTTATTTACATGAGTAAAATTAGTAATTCTATTTAAAATACTATTAATAATAAAGTAAATTATAATAAAATATATAATAGTTATCATGTTTTTGTAAAGTAAGATGAATAAGTTAAAGATGATATTTTAAAAATCAACGGTGTCAGTAAACAATATCAATAATTTAAAACTAATGTAGAGTACTTTCATAAGAAGTAGCAGCGAAATCTTCTCGTACCAGAAAACAGGAGGAAAAAAGCTCAAATTCTTCACCGGGAGCACCTAATCAGTTTTTTTAAATGTGATTTTCTAGGCTGACAACGAAAGCCATATTTTAAAAAAAAAAGGTATTGTTGGAGTACTCAGAAGGTTTGTCGTTTTCACGTTATCTTTGTGCCAAATCCATGTCACGTCGGGTCATCAATTCTTTTGATTCGACGTCCTCTGTGATAGTGTGATCTATGGATAGATAAAGCCAAAAGTATACTCTCTCTATTTTTAAATTAACGTAGGCTAATGATTTTTACAATCAATTTTAACTATTCATCTTTTTTAAAAAGTTTGCTTGAATATGTAAAATTTTAAATTGTGATTCAAATAATTCTAATTATGAATCAAATTATATTAAAATATATTAAATTTATCAAATTTTTTTAATAAAACAATTAGTCAAAATTAAATTTAAAAGTCAACGACGACATCAATTAAAAAACAGATGGAGTATGTCATTACGCCAATGAACTCTTTTGTTTTTAAATTATTATCATTACAATTCGGATTTCAGTTAAAAATAAACTAGATTGTTAACAGTAAGAATTTAAGAACATGAGTATGTGCTGTGCTAACCTAACTATAAATATTTTTTAAGTATTTTTTTCTAATTCATATTGCCTCTGTTTTAAAATATAAACATTTCTGTTTTTAGATGAAGTCAAATTCTTTTAGCTTTTACTGATAATATGTAGAAATTACATAATTTCTAATATAAAAATATAATTTTTATAAAAACTTATTTCATAATAAATTTAAAAAATATAATTCTTAATTATTAATGGTCAAAATAATAAAAATTTGATTTTGACTAAACCTAATAATACTTATATTTACAAACAGAGGTAGTAGAACCCAGAAGATATGCACTGGCAACGGAAAAACGAGCGAGAAAGAAACCCACGTGAAGGCAGATTCTCTCTATTTTGTTTTATCTGGTTTTTGAGTTATATATAGGTTAGGCTGAACAGAAGCCACGCTTCTTGCCCAACTTGTGTACCGAATCTACTTGGCAGCTAGCAAGATTTGGTAATCAACGATGTAAGATTATGATGGGATTTGGACCTTGCAAGATCGCCTTGCCTTATCTAAGGCCTAAAGATGTGATTCTTTTTAACCTCTTTTGTATTAGAGTAGTACAATTTCTATTATAAAAAAATCTAAAAACACAATCTTAAATAAAATTTGCTACTAAAATAGTAAAATAAATAAGCAGAATCTAAAAACACAATCTTAAATAAATTTTGCTACTAAAATAGTAAAATAAATAAGCAAAATCTAAAAACACAATCTTAAATAAAATTTGCTACTAAAATAGTAAAATAAATAAGCATTTTGAAAATTCATTGCAATGTCAAGCATATCATTATTCTTTAGAAACAGGCTATATTTTCGTACATTATTCCAAGGATAAAAACATCATAGATATAGTAAAACTGGCACTTTTGTACTCTCATACCCTGTAAACTAAATTTTGATTCACTTTATCACAATTTTTGCAAAATTGTTTTCAGTTTGCATCTTTCCTCTCTGATCTAAAATGGTTTAAATCAAGATGGTTTTGCAGATACATTCATTTACTTTTATTTATTATTTTAGCATTTAAAATGTATTTTAAAATATTTATTATTTTACTTTTAAATATACATTTTTCTTTTTTTAATACATCTATGGCCTCTTTTGACAGAGCTCTCAGCTCTTGATTTTTTGGATTCACTGCTGATTCTTCTGTGAAGTGATTCTGTGTCTGAAAGTGATTCCATGAGATAAGCTTTTAAAATCAGCACAGAGAATCACTTCACAGAATCAAGAGAATTACTTCATAAAATTAGACAAGAATCACTTCTCTTAAAAAACAGTATTTAGCAGAGCTCTTTTTGATTTTGCCTGAGAATTAGAAGCTGAGAGCTCTGTCAAAGGGCTTTATATCTCTCACCTCCTTATTTTCTATATATTTTATATTTTTCAATTATCTTTAATTCTGAATCTAAGCTAGAATAACAAACAAAAATGAACGAGAAAGTAGCAATGTTGTACCCCTACAAGAATAACCAACACTAGGGATGCAAATAATTTTTTGAGTCGGCTCATGACTCAAAAACTCTAGAAAATTTTCACATCTTCACAAATTAATAATATATACTTGAGAGGTGACCCACAACTAACCATTGGTCTCCAATTTACATCTCTGACCAACACCTTTATCTAAAAAAAAGAATAAGTAACACCTCATTTACAGGTGTGCCCCTGAGCTCACCCGAATTTCAAAACTGCTAACAACCCCGCACCTTTCTTCTCCGTAGAACTTCTTATAAATACGCCTCTCGAGTCTCGACCCGTTTTTCCATTTCCTTCCTCATTAATTTCCTCCGCTTCCACTCCCTTTCTCTCCACCTAATAAACCCTGAGAAAAGGAGAGGAGGCGAGCGCCGGGGAGGAAGGAGGCTTCCTACCCTGCCGCCGCGTGGGCGATAGGTAAGATGGCCGCCACTTCCAGTTCGCCTCAGCCATCGCAGTTGGTGCAGCTCATCAAGGGCCCCAATGGCCTCGATAAGGTCGTGCTCCGTGGCTCGCGTAACTGCTCCGTCGAGGTACTCGATTCCGACCGCCACTTCCTCGCTCTCTTCCGTCGGGTGTTGTGTGTGTGGAGTGAGTCGCGGCCCGTGCTGTCGCCTATCGAGGTCGCGATTCGTTTGGATTTGGGTGCCGTTTGCGCAGATCCGGTGGGAATTCAGTTGATCCGCATGGGGTTTGGGCGGGATTGATGAGGTTTCGGCATCTGGGTGTGGCGATTTCGCCTGTTTTTGTCGCGTTTCGGTGGATCGTTATTGGCGCATCGCATTGTCCGCGAGTCGCAGACCAGGAATCGCTTCCCGTTCATGTTATCGCTTAGCTGTAAACTCTCAACCTTGTGTTTATGTAGCACAGTACAGCGCGGGGTTTTGTTGTTGTGATGATTACTGGTAAATGATCAGGATAGTGTTGGCGCAGGGTGGCTCTGTGTCATCAGAGTAGTACCGCTTGCTGCTGTGGCAGGCATTCTGCAATGATCCAAGTTCTATTGCAGCAATACAGTGCGTTGCTGCTCAGGTGGAACTAAAGGAATCTGCTATGATAAGGGGTTTTATTTGAATGGTTTTGGCTGTATTTTCGTTTTTGGAATCTTATTAGTTAGTTCCTTGTGCTTGTCAATTAGCTAGTTCATGGAACAAGGTGATGCCATATGGTGGGTGTTTGATTTGTCATCTCCGAGTTTTGATTGATGAATGGTCAAATCTGGGACATATTTATTGATCTCCTTCAGTTAAGAAATTATTTATCTGTACTCTGACTTATCTGGTTGTTCCACTTAGATACTTAATTAAATTATTCAATCATGTTGTACTTCGATGGCTCATCCATTTTATTTTTGATTATCAACAAATATCTTTCGCAATCTTCTTCATACCGGATATGGCATAGTCTATTAATTCAAATTGGTCATCCCTGTCATTGACAAAGTACTCTATGTTGCTGCTGTCACCAACATTTTTCCTTAATTGCCCATATTGCAGATGTGGTCAATCTTTGTCTATAATTAATCTTCTGAACCTTGTAAAAGCAGCACCATACACTGGTTATACTTGACTTGTTGAATTTCCTAAGACAAACTTGTATAATCTGTTTATTTTCTGAAGTTTCATCTTGACATATTGCAAGAAAGGTGATATCTAAAAGCAATGATACTTAATATCTAACTGGTTTTAGATCCACATCCTGTATTCCTGTTTAATGTTATTATTACTTTTTTTATATGAGCAATATGACTGTAGTGATTCAAGGTGATTACTAATTAATTTCCCGCTCTATACTCAGGTCTGTCTTTATGGAGGTCAAGTAACTTCGTGGAAAAATGACCGTGGGGAAGAGTTGCTTTTTGTCAGCAGCAAGGTACAGTCCTTCAAATTGTTGGTGATGACATCAAAGTCAATTACTTCTATGAATAGAATTATGCAGGTGCACGTCATTTAAAACATTGTAATTTATATATACTGCTCCCTGTCATCTGTCTGGTTAATATCTCATTATTCTATGGCCTGTCTTTGTTATCTGTCAGGTTTTTGTGACAAATGATCTATGTTAATGCCTCATATATTTTAAAATGAAATTCATTTTTGTAGGCTATTTTCAAACCTCCAAAAGCTATTCGTGGTGGTATACCCATTTGCTTTCCCCAAGTACGGTAACTTTCACCTATAGTCACTCAATTCATGTTTAAAGATCGTCTTCTGCTCAAAAAAATGAACCCTGTTGATGCAGTTTGGATCACATGGAAATCTTGAACAACATGGATTTGCAAGGACTCGGTTTTGGGCTATCGAGAACAATCCTCCTCCTTTACCAGTAAACCAAAGTGTAAAAGCTTTAGTTGATCTGATTCTGAAGCCTTCTGAAGAGGACTTGAAGATTTGGCCTCACAGGTATGTTTTACAACACAGACTGATCGGGTTGTTTTTTGCCCCTTAGTATCATTGGCATACAGCTCTAATTATCTTTCTGGCCATTTCATGTTTACAGTTTTGAGTTCCGCCTGAGAGTTGCTCTTGGAGCTGCTGGAGATTTGAGTCTGACATCTAGAATCAGGAATACCAGCACTGATGGGAAACCTTTCTCTTATACGTTTGCATATCATACTTACTTCTCTGTATCTGATATAAGGTATTTGGTGGTTCTCCTTTTCATTTGCTCTCAGGTTTCTTTTAAAATATCTGGTTTTCTTCATAAACTGTTACTCCCTTGCTGCTATAGCATTCTGTATTGGAAGTTAGCAATGGATTTTGTGTGTTATTTAAGTTTGGAAATTAATTTTTGAATGTAGAAGTTTTCGATCCATTGTGACATCTAAATCTATATTGGATAGAAAAGCATGCTAGATCCAATATTTCATATAAACTGGATATATGTTCTTTGGTTCTGATATTGCACATATATCTTGTTTAAGGATTGCATTCTCGTCTTGCAACACAGATGTTCCCTTGAGTGCTTGTTGAAAATTTTTAGTTGGCGTGAAGTTATCTTTACAAACAAATTCTATGGTTTTTTGCAGTGATCTGGCCTATGAATGCTATTCCTGTTGAAAAGCAAAGTTCTGCATGTTTTGGAATTTAGACATTGACTATCTTCTAGCGCTATTATAGCCTTGATTAGTTGGTCTCACCTGTCAACTAACTTTTGAAATCAGAACTGGGTTCAGTGTGAGTCAGAAATACTGCAACATTTTACTATGACACTGACAATCCTTCAGGAGTGCAAAATTCTCCTCATTGGTTTTGTGTGCTCTAAAAAATTGAACTAATCTATGGTGTATTGGTGATGTTAACTCTAAACTAACATGCTGGTTAAAATGTTGGTGTGATAAATTTTAACAAAATTGCTTTTATATCAGTGTTCGCTTGAGTTATTATTGGAAACATTTTTCATGAATGTTTTGAGGTTTTGTGCATTGCTTTCTTGATTCTTACTTGCTCTTAATTGTTTATCAGTGAGGTGCGTGTTGAAGGGCTGGAAACAATGGACTACCTTGACAATTTGAAGGCAAAGGAGCGTTTCACAGAACAAGGGGATGCTCTTGTTTTTGAATCAGAGGTAAGTTATTTTTGATCATGTGAAATTTCTAATATTTCACACTGCTTACTGATACTGTTGTCTACTATTTGTTGTAAAGATCGATAAAGTATATGTTGCTACACCCTCCAAAATTGCAATCATTGATCATGAGAAGAAAAGAACATTTGTCTTGACAAAAGAAGGGCTTCCAGATGCTGGTACATTTTATTTTGTAAGCCTATTTGAGGTTGTTGCTACAAGTGCATAATTCTCTTTACTTTTGGGCAATCTTCCATAGTTGTTTGGAACCCATGGGACAAGAAGGCAAAAGCTATGCAAGATTTTGGGGATGCAGAATACAAGCACATGCTGTGTGTGGAGCCTGCAGCTGTTGAGAGGCCTATTACTCTGAAGCCTGGTGAAGAATGGAAAGGAAGGCTCACAATCTCAGCTGTTCCTTCAAGTTATTGTAGCGGGCAACTGGATCCACTAAAGGTCCTTCATGGTTGAGAATCCTCACTTTCTGCATCTTGTACAGGTGATGTTCTACACTTGGGATATTGTTTTCTTTGAATGAATTGCATAGGCAAAAGTTCTGGTCTTATGGATTCCATGCATCACCTTCTAGTTTGCAGTTATCAGCCATTATTTGAAATATGGCATGTCTTTTGCGTACCTGTTTTTAATGGAATGGCACTAGGATTAGGACACACTAAGAATCACAAATTCCACGAGCATTTATTTGAATGTTCCACATTGTTTCTTACAAACGTAAGTGTAAATTGCATTTGTATCTACCAACCATTCCAAGAGACGGTCGAGTTTTCTTCTTGCTGTTAGGCGGTCAATTGTACACGCTAGACAATTGCTATGATGTTTTAACGTCCCCCTTGTTTTCTGACATATGGTTTGTTTTGCTTTTTTACAGGAGAATTTCATTGCCCTTACTATTTGATGTTGGGCTGACGTCACCCCTCTTTGACCTATCTTCCTTGGTCACTTTCATGCTCCGTATTCCTGTCTTTTTTGTATCTAGAGTTGAGAAGTAGGGTGAGTACTCCTGGATAACAGACCGTGCTGTGCCAGCTTCTTTGACCTTAGAGCGGGGTCATCTCCTTGGTGAATGATATTGGTGGGCGACTATTAGCATCCATGCCACTCGTCAGCTATACTGAGGTCATTGATACAATGTAAATTTGCAAGCGTTTTTGGTAGACATGTGGTTAACGTTTGGGAGCTTGGATACTCAAACTTGTGGGAGTCGGCATGAAATTAGATGCTCAGTTCTTGTTCCCGTGTTGTCCCAGGTTCTGATCATGTCATCTGCTGTTAGTAGCATCGTCATGAAATGAGGTTCTCAAGTGATTTGCATAAGCAAAGGTTGTCATTACGTAGAAGTTTTGGACTTATTGGTCTTAGTCACTGCTGGTTCACGATGGGCGTGATCCAACCATGGATCCAAGCATGTCTGATCCATCGATCCAGAAAAACAGACGAGGGGCAACATATCGAACCGTTTTTCACATGGTAGCTGTTCCACGGTGCCACGTAAGACAACCGGGGGAGCATCTTCCAACATGCTGCTGCTTCCCTCACCGGATAAGAGAGCTTGCGGCCCTTGTCCAGCTCCTAAGCTCAGTCTGGCGCTGACAGCCATGGCATCCTGTTCCCAAACAGATGCTCACCTTCCATACGGCCCGATATCTGACCTTCCTGCTCCACTCCTCCCGGCACATCCTTCAGCACCGTTATTGCGCTCCTCACACGGACGATGTCAAGATCTTCTGCCTGACCGCCGTTGAATCAGGGGCCACCTCTCTTCTGAGCCAATAGCAGGGTTTTGAAAATCGGTGGAAATCGATCGGTTTTTATGGTTTTCGACAAAATCGGTCTGATCTGATATTATATCCGGTTCGGTCTTCGATTTAAAAACCAAACATAGTACTGTAGCAGACTCGACTAGCCGGCCGGTTTTTCCCGAAACCGAAAACCGGTCTGAGACCGGTTTCTAAAACTCTGGTCAATAGCCCCCTCGCTCTCTACTATGCCTCTCCGCCATCACGTTCGGCTCTGCCATCGTCATAGGATCTTTGGCCACTACCGTAGTTCGACACCAACGAACGTTAATACTTAATTGTAGTTTGGATGGCTCAATTTCTGTGAGAATCCCATGAAATTCATACGTTCTAAAAGAGACCTAACATTTATTTTGTGTACACTTTGGATTTTTATTTTATAGAAATTAGTTTAATTTCACAGAAAAAAACGCAGGAAATAAAAAAATTCTCGCATTCGAAAGGAGGCCTTAGTAGGATGATGATGCAAGACGTCGATGATCCTATTAGTGTGGAAGGAGAGTGATGAACAATCGCCAATCACCACAAACTCAATTTTTTATGTGGTATAGATAGATATAGATAAAGATCGAGGAAACAGTTGGATGGTAATGTGATGGTATGGGATTTAAAGTCTATATATATAAGTAAATGTTAGTTGCATAATGCCACAAGATGCAAATAACTCACCTGTCAGTGGAGGGAGAGCGACGAATAATCGCCACTCACCACAAATTCAATCTTTTATATGTAGCATAGATTTCAACGGGAGAGCGACAAACAACTGCTACTCACCAGGAACTGTCTTTTTATGTAGCATAGATAGATAGATGTAGATACATATATAGGGAGAGGCTCATTTACCCACCACTACATAGGCTCAAGGGCCACCGCTACAGAGCTTTAGTGTATTAGTGAAATGAAGGAGAGTATGCGGTATCGTAGTGAATAATTCATTCTAAAAAATTGAATTCCTATTGAAAACTAATAAATTGTAACTTTTCTATAAAGAACACTACGAGTTGACAGTAGAAGCCACAGATTTGCAGATTGGGCACCAGTTCTTTTGACTAAGCCATTGTTGGATGCAAGTGGTATGGTAGTAGTGCTTGCATACCATATTGGCCACCTCCTCACCAGATAAATACTCCTCCTGGAAAAGGTCAGCAAAAGAAGAAAAAAATAAGAAGCCATTTATATTATGTCTGTTGTTGAATATCTCCTGATAGACCTTCCTGTCCGTTTTGACCTTAAAAATACTACACTGACCCTTTTTGTTTCTCTAATGCACACATCACATGTTGCTTATTCGATCCCATATATAATATTTTTGAAGAACTTGAAAGAACCAAACCTTTTTTTTTCTAATAACACTGGTATGGACATAATATAAATTATTTACATGACAATAGCTTTAAAGTCTACTATTTGTGCAAATGTAGAAACTAAGAAGCATCGGTGCTAGGATTAGTCTATCAGCATGTGATCAGCCAGCAATGGAGTATCTCTTTCAGTGACATGATAAATGCTTGCATTAAAATAGGTTTACATGTCACAATATTGTAACCAGAATTCATTTACATGTTCAAAATTAAACTATTCTTTTCAGAAACAGTAACATGTATGTTAAGCACAGATGACAGTAAGGATATAATCCATCTAGTTTTTGCTTAAAAAGAAGAGTCAAACAAGCAATGTTTTGGGTCAAATTGTCTATTCAGAGTTGAAAAGTAGGGTCAAATAAGCAAAATTGAAAAAATAAAGTCAAATTGGCTATTAGCCTTCAAAACAAGGTCAGACAAGCCATTATCTCCTATATCAAATATTAACACCGTTGGCTTTTAACTTTACTTTTGACCATTCATCTTATTAAAAAGTATGATAAATGTCATGTATTTTGTTATATTTTACTTTGTCATTAAAGGTATTTGAAACAAGAATAATAAATTTTATACGTTTGAACTAAGCACAGGTGGCAGTAAGGATATACTCCATCTGATTTTAAAAAAATATTGACACCGTTGATCATTCGTCTTATTTAAAAAGTATGATAAATATTATATATTTTGTTATTATTTTCTTTATCTTAAAGGTATTTGAAGCAAGACTAATAATTTTACACATTTGAACAAATTTTTTGAATAAGATGAAAGTCATATATGACATTAAAAGTCAATGGTATCAATAGTTTAAAACCGGAGGGAGTGTAACCGAATGTTTTTTTTTTTGTTTGAGCAATCTAAATATGATGTTGTTCTGGTAATATTGGGTCTATACAAACAGCTGTTAAGTGTCCTAGTTCAGTATTATTGTAGTGCAAACTAATCCCAAATAGTACTTGAGATATAAATGGGTATACTTGGCATATGATGCATTTAATGTCAGCATCTTCATGGCTGCTTGAGGTTGTGGGCACATAGGGGCTTCTCTTCAGACACTCGAGTAGTGCACCATCTGAAAGGCCAGTGCTTACTGTACCGATTCTCTCCCCAAGAGCGAGTAATTCCTATAATCCATTGTACCCTTGCTAGTCAGCAAACAAAAGAAGAGGAAAATATCCAGAATAGAAGATGCATGGGGGAAATGTTTACATATATATGGATGTATTTAGAAAAAAGCTGAAGAATAGATTTACCTCATAAGACATATCATCAATATCCATTCTCATTCCCCAATGCTGATCATTTGAGGCATAGTAATCTTCATCCTGAAAGACAATGGATTTTTGAGGTCACCAGTACTAACAACATGTGTTCCCACCAGATTTCCCAACAAAATTGAGAGGCCACCGAGATAGAAGGGCCCTTTGTTTTGTTTTCAGTGAATCATTTCAATCATTTCGCTGGACAACATAGCGCATAAGAAGGCAAATGAAAAAATAGTAGTGACAGGGTTAGCTTAATCACAGTTTGCCCACATTAATGTAAAATTAAGTATGACTGTAGTTGCAAACTGTAAAATTAAGCAAGTGACATGTGGGCCAATTAATCAAAAAACATTTTTGAGTAGCAATGATGCAAAAACAAATTCCATGTTGGTTATAATTTGGTTAAGGTGAGTAAAACCGGTCCAACATATGCTTCTAATTTGGAAGAACATATCAAGGCTTCTTCTGTTGCAGTTGTATTTGTAGATACTTCGAAGGCATAGGAGGTGAATGTTTAGTAACCTTAATTTATGAATGTATAGTATCTACAGAAAGACATACCTCTTCACTTCTATTCGTGTCTATGTGCCAGGATTCATTGAAATCATCCGAAATGTATTCAAAAGAAGATGCTGATGCTCCCTGAAGTCGTCCTCTGTGTCTGAACAATCTTCGAGAAAAAAACCTGCCTGCAGGATCGTGGGCAACATTGTTTCTTCCCACATCCACCCTGATACTATCTCTATGCATCCTGCCCCACTCACTATTCCTCTCTCCGTCCTTCCTCATCCTTGAAGTCGACCGACGTAGCGATCTCTGATTACTGCTCAAGGAACCAGTAATGGATGAATTTAGTGATGATGGACAAGTAGTACTCCCAACACTTGACGAGCGCTTCCTCGATGCATTGACCCTTTCTTTCAAACGAGCCAGCAGATCCCGTCCAGCATTTTCTCTTCTTCTTGGTCTATTGTCAGTGGCACCAGAACTAGTACTTGCCACATTCCTGCTTGCGGTTTCACCAGAAGCATTTACTCCTGGAGGAGACATCCTGTTGGACTTCCTGAAAACTGGTGATCTCAGGGGTGGTGTTGCTTCGTTGGCTGTCCTGCGCACCTTCCTGTCTTTCTTAGGGAAAATCTTACTGCTACATCCAAGTCGGGTACAACAAGAAGTGGCCTTGTGGCGTGGGCTCTCCTCCCTGAATACTAGAATTGAGCCTGCTTTTGTAACAAGTAATCCACCGACTGTTCTCCTTCCCATGGTTTCATCCATATCAGCTATCGCAACTGGAAGAAAAGGTATACCGGTTCAGACAATGCTCCTTGTAAGTCAGCCAATACATATTCGGATGAAACAAAAAAAATATACTTTTAACTCATATGCATTACATATGGACAAGAGAATGGACCCTGAGAATAGACAATACAAACACATTAAAATCAAACATCTAATCTGTCTTCACAGAAAAAAGTAACGTGTGGATGTAGCTTGAACCTACTAAGCACAGAAAAGACTACATGGTATCAACCAAACAAGAAGGAAAGGAGATATACCTTAACCAACTTAAATCAGAACTCAGAGAATAATGTGACCGGATAAGACAGGGTATAACCCTCAACAAAATTAAGGTATCAGAGAGTGCAGGTTTCACATGTAGGACATGACACAAGGACGATGGTTACCGTTGACCAATACTTGGAAAAGTTTGCTTGAAAGAATAACATAAACCCTGACAAAACTGAACGGACACACCATGATATCACAACCACATCGATGTCGACGTTTTCGCGTAAACAGTCAGCCGGCAATCTACTCTAATCAACGGCCTTTTCAGAATTTTCATCTCCAATTAGGTAAAATCCTACAAAACTCTACAGGTAGATTAGGTGTTGAGGTGATTCCTACAACCGTAAAGCTTATGGGAGGATCAAAAAAACCTCCGGAAGAAAAGTTACTGGTAGACTAGCGGTACCGGTGCCCCCACCCTTTTGTAGCTGACATTATTGCCTTTTGCTGAAAGGTGAATCCACCTATACCCGCGCTAGCACGCCAAAGCATCCGAGGGTCAACAATTGACACATGGTCCAAATGAACTACCTGATGTGTCCCAAAGCATACATCTCATAGGCTCATATTTATATCTCTGAGATCTAAATAGGCTCGTATGAATATCTCCGAACTTAAAAGTGGTGAATGAATAAACGAAGAGGGACATCGATGAGTGCAAGGCCTATGCGAAGATCACCGGAAATCAGAGGAAAATTACAGGGTTGCAGTGTGGGCCAAAGGATACCTCACTCGAACAGAAAAATAAATCGGAGTCGCCATTGTTCGGAGTTACAACTAAAAGAGACAGCAGAACGAAACAAACCGATATCGCGGAATCAAAATTCACGGAATTTCAATGTGTGGGGATATGAGATATTCTGTTTCGGCACCACCTCGTCCGAGAACACTAGCGCGCGGCAGGATGAACAAGGAGAAAATTGGACGGTCCGCCGATCAGTACAGATCGTTCGCGATGTAACGGGAAGCCACGGGAACAGATGACATTGACAACAAATGCACGGACTGACTGACCGGCTCACGGAGGATTCGGGGACGACGATGTAAGCCGAGAGAGGACGATCGCGAGGATGAAACAGAGGAAAACGGCGCCCGGCGTTGGCCCCCCGCGATCGATACTCGATCTTCCGAGAGAAAGGAGGGGAGATGGAGGGAATAAAACGTTCGAACCTTTCTCCGTCGCGGCGGGCCTGCCTCCCCGCCTCTCGCTCCGCCGCTGCTTCCGCGCCGATCACGAGAGAGAGAGAGAGAGATGAGGAGGAGGAGGGAAGCGGCTTTCCGAAGGTCCGGCCGCCATCGCAGGAAGAGACCAACAAATACTAACAGGAGGGGAGACGGAGAAGGTGGGACCCACTGCGCCCCCCGCAAAGCGTGGGATCTCGGCCGTCCGATGAGACCCGGCGGACGGGATGTCCTGCTGACACGTGGTGGCCCACCCTTCTGTGATGGAGGGAGGGAGGGAGCGTGGCGTCGTGGTTGGAACGCCCAGGGGGCGTTGCCTCCACGTCGTCGTGAGACGGTCGGGATTAGCACTCGTGCTTCCTGAGTCGCGTGCATGGCTGCACCTCTGTTCTTCTCGATCATCATTCTGTAATAACTCCAACGAATTAGCGTGAATATCAGTTCAAATGATTAGATCTTCCCTCAGTTTTTTTTTCAAACTTAAAGAGGTCTTTTGTGCGTATTAATGTATTATTTGTTACACAGTAATCAAGATGTCTTTAGAGAGAGAGAGAGAATCATACGCCATATTATTCTTTTTTTAAAGATAAAGTCTAAATTATTACCCTCAAATATAGCCAAGTCCACATAACTGTCTAAATAATGCAATTAACAATCGATACACAAAGACAATATGATATTTGCTTATTCGATAAAAAAATAACATGACATAAATTCATTACGATATAGGTAAGATAAGACAGATAATTAAAGAACATATGTCATGAATATATTGATTTCATCAAAGAATTATTCATACAATTCATCAAAAAATTTGCTTTCTTCAGATATTTTCACGCAGTACACTTCTTGTCTTATTCAAATTAGATGATAATAATTAGACCAAAAATTCTCTTCGAAGTGTTATACCATCATGTACACATGTAATATTATAATAATAATGTAAACAATGAATGCAAAATTAAATCTGTACATTGTTATCTTCTATTCTAATATAAAAACTCTGTATTTCATCGGGTAATCTGACGCGAAGTTGAAATATACAACAACTGGTAGTACGGTTCCAAGTTGATATGTATTATCGATAATTAAATAAGAGTGATTGTCTAGCAATGAGATCACCATTCCCTATGTTGGCAACTCTCACCAAATGTTTGGTTCTCCTAACTGATAAAATGTACATCGTATCTATGATTTGCTCCGGCTTGCAGATCCGTTTTCACTGTTTCAGTTTCAAGAGAATGTTAAAAATGTGTGTTTACGTATTCAAATTTATGTGTGTCTGAGAGGCTTAATAGATACTCACAGTTTCCACGGGGTCTGAGTAACAGACGCCGAAAAGCTATTCAAACGATTCAAACGAAACAGCATGAAAAAGCAGATCGGGAAAATAGATACTTGGCAGAGACGTGGCGGAGATCGAGAAACGAGCTGTGCCAGAGGCAGGGCGGCGAACCGCAGACGCAGTGGCGGCAGCCGGGGCGTGGAGGTGGTGGCTGCCCCGTGCGGGAGAGCGAAGGCGGGCGACAGGCCGGGGTGTGGCGGTCGAGGAGTAGGTGGATCTGTGATGGCCGAGACGGACGCAGCTGCGGCCGGA
>BCLF01000110.1:193075-204703 GCA_001602275.1 Zoysia japonica | reverse complement strand
GTGCGGGAGGGCAAGTCACGGCCGGAGCGACGGCGGGGTGGCGGGCCCGAGGCGTGGTGGTAGTGGCCAGTGCGTGGGCGAGGCGGCGGTAGCCGGGACGAACGTGACGGCGGCGGTCAAGGCAACACACAGAAGGAACGACCGACATGAAACACAGATTTCTCACAGAAGACGGGGAGAAGAGGTAAAAAGATTGACAGAAGTTTTCAGATAGCGTAACACAAAAATAACAAATAAAAAAGGTGATAAAAAAATAACAGATAGAAAAAGTCACACCCAAAAGGTGAGATAAACGACGTTTACAAACGTTTATATTAAATTAGATTACAATTGTCTTTTTTGTTTCTCAATATAAAAGCATAATCTAAAGCTAAAATTTTATAAGATGATAGAGCACACTAGAACACATGTTAAAAAAATACAACATAAATTTTTTATAATTATTTTATATTTAAGAATATTTAATAGAAAATTAATCCTTATGATATGAAACTATACGAAAATAATGATAAAAAGATGTGATGTATTTTTCTAACATGTGTTATGATGTGGTTAAAATTTTAGCTTAAGATTGAATTTATATATGAAGAAAAAAAAAGACAAATTATAGCAAAGAGTAAATTGAGCTAGATGGCATAGGTGTGAGGATAAAATGAGTTTAGGAGTTATTTAGATTTTAGCTATACTTAGAGGTTAGTAATTTGGACTTTATCTTTCTTTTAATAGGTGAAAGTATTTGTTATAGTGAAAGTATTTTGGAACTGAGCGAGGCAGTACTAAGCCTTTTTATTTTAACTTCTCGGCTGACTTTTTCAATTAAAAAACTAAAAACTGATAAGATAAAACGAAAAAAAATTCTGAAAAAATCGCTTTTTAAAGCGTTAAAAACATGTTACACAGTCAAAAAAATGTTACACGGTCAAAGCAATGACTATGCCCGGCATGTGTTTCTAACCAGACGTGTGCGATCCATGCGGGTGGTCAACACGTCCCGTAGCAGCTGGTTTAGTGGACAGCTTGCTATCCTGATAGATATAGTAAAAACAATGAGCACCTACGGATGTCCGCCCGCACATGCGTGCGCCTTGAAAGAATCCGCGCATCTGATAGATACTATGGGCCGGCAGAGCTCTTAGCTCGATTTTTTTTATTCACTTCTGATTTTTTTTAATGGTTGAAAGTGATTTTTTTATTTTTTAAAATAAATTTTTAAAATTAGAATAGAGAATTACTTCACAGAATCAAGGCAGAGAATCACTTTACAGAATCAAAACAAGAGAAGCTATATTTTTTTTTAGCTCTCAGAAAAAGAATCATTTCTTCTGAAAAATAGCGTTTGACAGAGCTCTTCTTATTCTGTCTGAGAATCAGAAGCTAAAATCTTTGCAAAAAGACCCTGTAATTAAACATTACCACTACGGCATAAAGTTTTTCTGCCCAAAAGTGGGTTGTTATGGTCGTCTCCGGGAGATTTCTAAAAGTTTACGTGTTTTAACCTCAAACTCAAAATCTCCCTCCGTTAATAGTTCAAATATATAAATTTTTTAATCGTGATTTAAATACTTTTAATGATAAAGTAAATTATAACAAAGTGTTAATATTTATTAAATTTTTAATAAGACAAATATATAAAATTTATGTTAAAAATGAATAGTGATCATAATTTAAAAACGGAGAGAGTAGATAATTTGAAAACGGAAAGAGTATGTAGTATGGTTCCATCGATGAGATAGAGGGTCTCTGTTTTTCTCTAACTTTTTTTACTCATCATTTCCTCTCGTTCCGGACGATGTTTCACCCTGCAAATTGCTAATTTTAGAGGCTCTTTTTCACATATTTTGAGATGAGCTTGTGTTACTCGATACAGGCCGATTTCGTATGATCGTCCAGCACGCTGCTGTGCGTTTACGATTTCCCGTCGATGGCAGTCTCGGGACGGGTAACGCGTGAGCAGGTAAGGCAACTGGATGGTGAAAAGAAAAAAGATTATTTGGGCAGAATAATTACATTGTTTTCGAAATAAAACTACTCACGCAGGCATATGTTGTTCAGTTTTTTTATTAATTTGATACATATCATTATAATTTTATAAAATTGATACTTGCTTCATCTAAAAATAGTAACATTTAAAGTTTTACGGGTAAAACTTCAAATGCTACTATGTACTATTTTTAGACGAAAGGAGTAATATGTTATCATGACCTATTTGTCATTAAAATAGATGAGCTCTTGTTATTGTTACGGTGGTGATATATTTTTAAAAAAATTGTAATGACATATATTTAACCCGTAAAGTTAAGAATTGAACCGCGTAAACTATGAGAGTAACACATACTTGTAGCCTCAAGCTCAAAGGAGGCAACCTGAGGCTAATGGTGGCGATCCTCTGCTTCGACTGTCCCCGACGCTGACAAGATTCATGTTCAGTTCCCCGTTGCATGTGGCTGAACGCGACATGTCACGAAACGTGGCCTGAATCAAACGCCATTTTCAAGCACGCCTGATACGTAGGCAATCCCCAGATTTCATAATTGGAGGTCATAACAGCGACATTAGAACTCTTGGAACACATTTTTTGTATCACAGCACTCAAAGGAACGTCGGAGCCGAGCATACTTCCTCTATTTTTAAATTGATGTATCCGTTGATTTTCAACATCAACTTTGATTTTTTTTATTTTTTTATAAAAATCATATATTTTATTATATTTTGATTTATTATTAGAGTTATTTAAATTCTAACTCAAAATTTTTTTAAAAACAAATGGCTAAACTTGATATTAAATGTCAGTGACGAGATTAATTTTAAAACGAAGAGAGTGCATGTCAAAAACTGAAAAATGCAACTGCAAACAGAAAGTAAAACCCCTCTTGCTCCTCCTTCCATCGATCGGTGAACAAAAATGCAGCACTAGTTCATACCGTCCTCTATCTACAGACGCCAAAAGGGCCCAAGGCAATGCATTTCTATTGAGGCGTTCTCTCTTTTCCTCTTATTGTTCTTGCTTCAGTATTCCGCTATTTTGCAGACAAAAGGGCAGGGGGACGATGAGTGGTATAAATAAAAGTAGTTCACTGCTAGACAGAGTACTTCACTTCTGGAGTAGACCATGTTCTACTGCATGCGCCGGCGCCACGACGATCGTCGACGAGGAGTGGCTGGGCCACGCAGACGGCGGCCTCAGCACCGCCCCTTTTCGCGGCGATGGCAGCGGCTTCTGGGCGGCCTGTGACGCCGCCTCGAGCTCAGAGGTGATCATGTCGAACATGACCTGAACGTCCTTGTACCCACAGCTCTGTACATCGTCGTGGAGCTTGAGTATGCCACCACTCCCTGCACAAGATGTTTCAGAGGAAATATTGTCAATACAAGCTTATAAGCTACAGTAGTAATTGATACCGTATGCACAGACTTTGCTATCTGAGCCACATATTAACAATGACACATCACGCCCATGTATTATTAATTTGGGCCTTGGTGATTGTATTCTGCGTGCGAATTCTTAAGGGATTGTACTCTGTTTGCGAATTCTCGAGATTAACGGTCCATCAACCATCTCTTCTAGACCCTCCACTCAAACATATCAACTCAAAAGATACTGGAGGGATGTTGAAGTAGATTTGTTTTAGTACTACAGAGGAAAAGGGGCACTTAAAACTATGAATCAACAAGACAACAAATCAGCAAAGGAACACAAAAGAACCGCAAGGAAAAAAGGGGCATTTACTTAGTCGACCTTAATTTTAGGATATATTGTCAATTTGACCCTCTTTTTTTTTTACAGCTTTGCTTATTTGACTCTTTTTCAAAATGAAAATCTGAAATGATCCTACTCTGCCAATGCAATTTAACGGTGTTAAATAATGACTAAAAAGACAGTTATGCCATGCATATTTGGTCTTTAAAGAAATTTTCTTATTTAGCCTCAATTGTGTTAGCTTAGCATTTAAAGTATGATTAATGTTCTCGCAATTTTTGGACAAAATTTATAATATTGACATTGTTGGAATATGATATATCACAGATTTGACCACAGTGGCAGTTTAGTCAGTTTTTGTTCTATAATATATTTTTATTCAAAAAATAATTCATAAATCACGAATTTCCTGACAATTTTAGAAAGAGATAATTGCTTGTGTGACCCTGTTTTGAAAGTTTAATAGCCAATTTGACCTCATTTTTTCAACTTTGCTTATTTGACACTGCTTTTCGATAGCGAATAGCCAATTTGAACCAAAACTTTGCTTATGTGACCCTTCTTTTTGGGCAAATGGGGGTCAAATTGACTATTTGGAGTACCAAAGCATGATCAAATAAGAAAAGTTGAAAAATAAGTCTAAATTGGCTATTAGCCTTCAAAAGAGGGCCAAAAAAAGCAAATGCCCCTTTTAAAAAACAGGGTCAAATGGCATATTCATTTTTGAAAAGGAGGGTCAAATAAAAAAGTTAAAAAAGTAAGGTCAAATTGGTTGTTAGGCTCTGGAAAATAGGGTCATAAGAGCAATTTTCCCAAAGAAAAAGAAGAAACAAATAAAGGCGCTGGGATTTTGATAAATACAGTATCATGCTTAAATTAACATGACTACTTTGAACGTTTTGAGTTTCATCAACACTGCAAGAACAAACGGCAACATATACAAAAAAAAGAAAGGGAACCATAAATCACTAAAGAAAAGTACAAACAAGAGGGGGAATAGAATATTCAGCTTTTGCTTTTATACTTTATATAGATTAAGATAAGCATCTTTTCACTTTATTCTAGGGATAAATACCACATGGCATCATGGAACAGACTTCGGACCATCCCAAATCTGAAAGACGCACCACACCATCCAATGGATGGCTAGGGATAAACAGAGAGCCTCCCTAAGAGAGACGCAGAAGTTCATCGGTACGGCCAGTGATTTATTATTCTTCAGCACACTTTCCAGTGATAAAGAAATTCTTTTTTTTCAAAAGAGAAATCTACTACAGTTACGCGGAGAGTATAATACTGGTTTTTCCATGCAACAAAACATAAGCCTAAGAGAAGAGTTACTGTTTATGTGATTATTATGAGACGTGGGGCGCGTTGGAAAAGATCGCTGCGGCTACAGTAAACAGATGTCGCATGGCTGCAGAGGACATCCGAACAGAGCCTTTATCAAAGATAGAGAAGGTCTCACTGTTTCAGTCCTTGGTCTGACTATGACTCTTCATCGAAGCATTCAGTACGCTCTAATGAATAACGCGTCGACGTGGGCAGGGCATCGTATGCCAGCGGGCAAATACTTGCAAATTTTAAAATCTGTTATATATCAATAATAAATAAAGCCTAACAAAAAAATTGACACATAGACTCACATATCATATTTCAAATTTTACAAAATTATAATGACATATATCAAATTAATCCTACACCAGCACGATCACGTTGACATGGGAGCAAGGCAATGCAGCGCGGTCACGTCATCATGTGCGCGACCTGCGAGCCTCGTGACGCCATGCGGCCCATTGAAGCCGGGGCCGGATCGCGAAGAGATTTTTGCGGCGTTAATGAGCACGACGACGCGCTCCCTGATGCTACCGCCGCTGACGGTGATGCTAGCAGTACTAGGCAATTGCGAGCACTGATGATCCCTTGCGGAGGGTGCTTTATCAGGAATGCAGTAGTAGTTTATAATTCTCCCCTACTACGGTTTTCATGGATTGGGCACAAATATCCGGAAAAATCCTAGTGGTGGTAAGAGCAGTACACTAGTAATAGCTAATTGGTCAAATCAAAAGGCAATTTGTGGAGATGTTAGGCCAAACGACATCATCAATCTTCCGTGCGTTTGTTTCCCAAGTATGAACACAACACGCGAACGCCACGAGAACAGATGGCCACGGTTTCCCGTTCATCAATCGACAGAAGCCGGGACGCGCGGAAAGGAAACTGAATCAGGCAGGCGAGATGACGAGAGTGAGAGACGGCCACGGAACGGAAGCGCGGAAACGGGGACAACATTCCATTTCCGTCCCAGCGCAGGTTTGATCACTCGCAGCCTCAACTATCGGTGATTATCAGTTTATCATTATTATTTTTTGGCACGAAACTATCGGGATTCGGTGGCTTCACAACTACTCTAGTCGCGATTCAGAAGAATACAGCCGTGGTTCGTCGTTCGGGGACTGACCTGGCTTGCGGTCGCGGAGGCGTCGGGAGACGGCGGCCCACGCTCGGCGCGCGCGGGGGACGACCTTCCTCCTCCACCACGCCACCATCAGCGACACTCCGCCGCCGCGGACGATCACGACGGACGCCCTCCCTCCTGCCGCGTCTCTGCTGCTTCGCCGTCGAGGTCGCGAGTCCCGTTGCGGCGCGTTGGGCGGCGTCGGCTCGCGCGTGGAGTTGGGAAACTTGGGAGAGCGTTTGCGTTTGCGTTTGCGTTTGCGGGGCAAGGGAGCGCGTGGTTTATGTCCGCGGGGGCAGGGGCAGGGGGTAGGCGTCTGTTGGGCCGGGTCTGGGCTCGGGGCCTTGGGCCGGGATCCCCTCCTCTGCTCCCTATCTGGAAAGAGTGACTGAGATCCTGTTTGATATAGGTTTTTTTTCCTCGAGATCTCACCTCCTAATTCTCAGACAGAATCAGAGTAGTTCTGTCAAACACTGTTTTTCAGAAAAAATAATTCTTGTTTGATTTTGTGAAGTGATTCTCTAAAATAAACTAAGAGCTAAGAAGTGAAAAAAATAGTTTCTCTTTAGATTCTGTGTTCTGATTATAACAGTTTATCCTAGAAAATCAAAGAGTATCACTTTTAGCCATCAAAATCACTTCACAGTAGAATAAGAATGAATCAAAAAATCAAAAGCTGAGAGCTCTAGCAAAAAGGTCCATAGTTAGAATTTATTAATAAATAGTTTATTTAAATGGATTGATGAAACATTACTGAAAATAAGTTATTTTTTAATTTATTCTGAAGAGTTGCTAAATTAAGAAGCTGGAAATAAATTTCTGTTTGGTACATCTACTTATTTACATGAACAAGTAGGAAATAAGATGTGACAAATAGACCTAAGAGTCCATGCAAGCTAATGTGTGCTTCCACCTCGTGTGAGGATTGTCCACCACCCTGATGTGTGGGTTATAGGGCTCACTTAGTGGCCTATATATAGCGGGTATCGTTAGATGCCAACATTGATGGGAATTTGTTTCCCTTCCACCTTTGTTTAGGGTTGAGTTTCGCCATTTGATTTACAGTTACCAATTTTGGATGGCTGCATCGAACATCTGTCGAATAGACCTCCATAGCTTTTTTTATTCAAAAATATATGTATTTTCGGTAACTACACATTTGCAATATGATGTTCAAAAAAACTTGTAAAATGTTTCATCCTAGAGCTTCGGTGGATACATTTTTAGAAGAGTTAATTGGAACCATGCATTTGCAATTTTGCTGTTTTAGAAATATGCTCTTCGACTTTCAGTTAATCATTCAAGTGCCATTATTATTCTATCGAAATTGAAAATATATGGACATATTTTCAAGTGAAAATATAGCAAAATTTTAAGGTTGAGGCACCTTTCGGATTCAAGATTTTTCAGAATTTTATGGTTTAGGCCCCTTTGAATTGTGGAAAAGTTTTTGAATTCTACATTAAAATTGAATTAATTCCTAGTGAAATTCCTATGCTCCAATGGAGATCTTAAAAGATGAAGTCTTGAGGAGTTAGATGCATATGCAGCAAGGTGGTTCTTAAATACAATAATTTTTTTTGGGGAAAGATGTAATAAAAAGTTTTTTTCAGAATAAGATGCAATAAAAGGTTGGAGATGTGCACATTACATCCATTGATCTCGAGATTTGTACAATCTCGTATTATGTTGCATCTTTAACTGAACTTTCTTTAGAAGGATCAAAATATTACTCTATTTTTAAATTGATGTCATCATTGATTTTTAACATCAATTTTAACCATTTATTTTATTAAAAAAATTTGATAAATGTTATATATTTTGTTGTAATTTGATATATTATTAGAATTATTTGAATAACACTTAAAATTTTACAAATTTGAAATAATTTTTTAAATAAAACAAATGATCAAAATTGATGTTAAAAATCAACTACAATATCAATTTAAGCACAAAAAGAGAGTATGTTACATCTTTAATAGAATCAATTATTGTCACATATATGGACTACATTTACTATAGGTAGCTCCATGTTCTATGGAGTTTTTCACTTATTCATGGAACATGCCGTACCTCAAAAGCTAAAAACGACAACAGTCAGGGGTACCTATATGCCATGTCCCCGAGAAATATCTCGGCCTGTCTGCACGGCGCTTCACAGCCAAAAACTGACACGTCACCGTTGCTCACATGCTCGCTCCCATAGATACTCCTTTTACGGGCCCACCGTCCCATCACTCGGACGTGATCTCAGAGCACCTGTGCGATGGCACGTGGTGGCTGGCTCAGTAGACTTTATGAATAGTTAAATAATAATATAAAAATACAATCTAATAGCTAACAATAACAGTTTTTCATCTTTATCCATTTCAAAGATAAATAGTCATGATAATCCTAGTAGCTAAAAGATCAACTGTCAATAAAATGAAAATATAGGTGACTGCGAAGATTGTAACTTACATATTTTATCTTTAGTTAGGACGACCTTCTGACTCTTTTTCAATAGATTTTTTAAGACCAGTACCAGGCAGTCAGTTATGCTTAAGAAATAAAAATGGAAATAAATTCTATGTAAAAAAGATACAACAAAGCATGTATGAACATTACAAACGCATCCAGATAAATGAAGTCACATTGTTTATACTGTTGTATTTCATGGTAGGATACATCTTGAATGTATATTCATGGTGGATGTATGTACAAAACTATACACAGTAAATATGAATGCATTTTACGGTATAGAGGCTCAAAATGTTGTTTGACATCAATGTGTTGCACGGTACACAATGCTTTTGACCCACATCGATGTTATTGGAAAACAGCACAATCAGAATCTATGATGCGGTGCAGGGCAAATAATCCCTAACAGAACCTTTCCTAACAATCATGGTGAAATATATGGGAACTTCAATAGACTTAAGGAAAACAATTGACAGTAACAGCAAGCTCCACTGCACCATTGCAAAACTTAGGGAGACGAATCTTGGAGATGAAGATGGAAATGCTGCGGGTCTTGCAGGTTCTGCACCATTGTTCTTCAAGTAAAAAACTAATTCCTCAAAAGAAGGTACACAACCTGTGTTAAAAAAAAAGTACCAAGCCTAAAATGTTTTATTCCTATTCTTTTTATGTATCTATAATCTTAATCTGAGACAGCTCTTTAGCTAGTACAGTTGAGGTGGGTTCTCATAAGAAAAGCTGGCATCTATTATAAGTCTCTTGCTACGCTGTTGCTGCCTGTTATAGTGTTACGCGAATATGTGGAACACCTTTACTATTTTCAAAACAATATGCACTGATTACCTGAGTAGCATTGCTTATAACTACTTATGCTGGTGATATATAATTGGTTCTGAACGAAAGACTTTGCTAACTCCATGACCAACAAAACACTCCACAACACCAAATCCATGCATCTCAGCATGCTCGTCGAAATATTCAAGCAAACAGATGGGATGAATCTGCATAAGCAGTGTCTAAGTAAAAGTAAATTTTGACATAGTTGCAGTACATATTAGAGGAAAATATGAAGTTATTTGCATGCATATGTGAAAGCACTGACTATATGCATAACCACAAATCTGCAAGATGTATATATTTGTGAGATCCAGTGGGATTTCAACTATCCTATAGATAAAAACATTTTTTCAATGCTAGTGTAGCCAAGTAAGAAATTAGAGAAAACTCTCAATGAACTGAAAAAATGTGACCTATCTTGTATTGGCCAAAAAAACTTGATTTGTCAATAAAAAGAATGCTTATTTCAGAATCCAAGTTCAAAGATCTGAGAGATTCAGTTCTCCATAAATTTGTTAATAAGCGTAGTAACTAATGATAGAAACATGGATGGACACTGCTTTGTACTTGACTAAATATATTTATGACCATGACAAAACTGGAAAGAAACATTTTACCTTATTGCTGTACCAATCTTTTTAAAGCTGGTACCATGTTTGCACGTTGATATGCCCCTGAGCAACCAATGTTCGCCTAGCCTAACATTAGCATGAATTACAGAGATAAAGTGAAATTATATGAGTATTTTTCCTGATGAGAAAACAACACGTGCAAGAAAGCTATTTGTTGCAGAGGAAAAAGAAATAATATGCTATTGTAATATTCATTATTCAATACTAATCATTAGCCAAGCAGTTATAAATGTATGTAGTCGCATCCATTTAAGCCCAAATAAGATATTGGTGAACCCTAAGTGAGAAGTATTTTACACAGAGCTGGAAAATATTGATAATACTAATCTTACCTGTGCAAATTTCACCCCAATTAAACTGGATTACAAAGCAACTTAATCGCAAGAGAACATATGAAAGGGGTCTCACTCTTGAGCTCGTCGACCTGCTGGGGGTGAGCTTCACGGAGAACTCGTTGCCAGTGTGCTTGTCGTGGTAGAGCACCACATCCTTGGCCTTCTCCTCACTGGCAAAAAAAAAAAAAAATCATAACAATTCCTTTGCAGCTTCTATGTTACTGGCATAGCCAGCGAAAGAACATTGAAACCTCCTAGGGTGTTAATTAGTACGATTAGAAGAAATGTTACTTGTGGATCAGTCCAAACAAAGAAAACATTTGAAATGAACATACACAGGAAGTCTAGGTGTAGCAAGAAACATTTTTTTAAAAAAAAGAAGAGAATATGTATGTGAACCTCTGGTTTTAAATTATTGACATCGTTGACTTTTAACGTCAACTTTGACCATTTGTCTTATTCAAAACAATTATTATTAGTCAAGTTGTAAATACCATTAATGATAAAGTAAATAATAACAAATTTTTTATATTTAAAATTTTTTTTTTAATAAGACGAATGGTCAAAGTTGATATTAGAAGTCAATGGTGTCAATAATTTAAAAACGAAGAGAATATTCTATATGCGGTGCAGGTTAGAAAAGATCTTCCCAGCTTATGCCTTTTCTGAGCTATTAACCTTTCTAACATCAGAAAAGCAAATTAATTAACTTATAAACCCAGCAAAAATTGAGCAACCTAAAACATGAACGATAATAATATAAAAGAAGTTGCACTACTAATAATAAACGCGGGATCAGCTTAAAATAATAAAAGAGAGGCATTTTGGTGTTATAGCATATATTGAGAATTCAACTTTGAATTTTTAAAAAACAGGAATGTAAATCCTACCCTAAAATAAGACATATACTTTTAACTGCTAAGCTTCGACTCAGGCAGTACTATAGATAATTTCATAATGTAAGTCAAAAAATTAAAAAGGTAAGTGAGAAGCACTCACTGGGCCTGCTACTAATGGTCAACCAGCAAGTCGGCTGATATAGGTCTTAGTTTATCCTTTGGCGCTTTGGTATGCAAAACGGCAATGTCTTTGTCCTGCCCATATCCAACAACCTGATTGAGATGATAGTGCATAGGTGACTCCAGCAAGGAGGCTGTATAACTAAAATTTTGCTTGGATTAGCAGTCAGAATTCAATAATGAACAAAGC
>BCLF01000110.1:175217-192999 GCA_001602275.1 Zoysia japonica | reverse complement strand
GACAAAATGAGCTTCCATATTGAATAGAAGTATAAATTATGCTGTCCAAACAAAAAGCATGTTATCTGGAGAGTGGCAGGCGCTCTCTAGTCCCATGGAAGTCCTCTCCATTCTTCTCCACCATCCACGCCTGATATTCCCAAAGAACCAACCACGCCAAAGCAGGTCAGCGCAAGTGATACATGGAAACGCATCAAGAGTTGACAAAGGAAGATCCGGCCATACCTGCAGAGCCGTGCTGAGTTGAACAGGAACCACAAAGTCCTGGAGAAAGATTGGTGGCCTCGTGCGCTGACGCCGGCTACCAGGCTGAGGGTGCGGAGACTACGTGATATGAATCGAGGAGGATGTAAAGGAATCCCTGTGACAGCAGCTTGAATCATGGACCACATTTTTTTTATGTTCTCTGCCATGCGTGGACGGAGGGCGGCCGAGGATGGCCCTGCCGACGGAAGCGTGATGTGGGTGTCCAGCCTCGTGATTTTGCGCACAGATCTGGGGAGGAGCAGAGAAACATGGACACGCATCAAAATTTCGTCAACACCTAAACATAGAAAGAAAGGAAGGGGTGCATGTGATTCATACCTGATTCTGGGCAAGGCTGATCCCAAGTCAATTTGGACGCTGGGTTGTAGAGAGCCCTTGTTCCCGGCGTGTACGACGGCCTGCAGAAAGACATGGTCAAGGGCGTGGTGCACGGAGAGTGCTCGGCCCCCGCGCGCTGGACAAAGAGGGCGACCGGAAGGAGGAGGAGGGGCTGATCCCAACTCCCAAGTCAATTTGGACGCTGGGTTGTAGAGAGCCCTTGTTCCCGGCGCGTACGACGGCCTGCAGACAGACATGGTCGAGGCCCGAGGGCGTGGGGCACGGAGAGTGCTCGGCCCCCGCGGCTGCACCAAGAGGGCGACCGGAAGGAGGAGGAAGAGGCGGCGGCGGGGTGTGGAGGGGAGGCGAGTGATGCGAGGGCACTGAGGTGAGATCGAGGGGGGCTGCCGCAGAAGAAGAGACGATGGCAGGGGAGGCGACGCATCGCCTGGAAGGAGGAGAGGCGGGGTGGGACTGTGGGCGGCAGGGGTGGGGGGATTTTTACAGTGTTGACGTAAACAGGCTGCATCAAACCAATGGCCAGATTAGTGCATCATCATGATCCAACAGCTGTTATTTTTCGTGTCACTAGGAACGGCCGGGATGGAGTCCTTTCCTCTGATCTGACGGCTGGGATTTTAAGATGACGTGGCTCATTGAGATTTCAGGAATAGAAGTTAGTGGGGGACACTTATATAAGTATTATAGATTTGGAAGCATCGTCCTCCTGCCGTTTCGATAGAAATTTATTTTTAGGTTTTATTAATTACGAATTTATCAATAATTTTTTTAAATCTAATTAATTTAAATAATATAAATTATATATATTATGAAAAAATTTCTTTTAATAAATTTAAAAGTAAAATATTAATTTTTTAAATTTAATACAATTTATAGAAATTATTGGTTAAAAATATAGTCAACAAAAGCTAAAAATAAACTTCTAGGTATTATATCACATCACGAGTTAGCCCAGTATGTTTTAGGCTCCCTTTGGAACAAAGTAAATTTTCGTGATTTCTGTGTTTTTTTTGAAAAATTGAACCGATTCGTGTGAAATTACTGTGAGATTCCTGCGAAAATCCCACGTTACAAAAGAGGCCTTAATTGCTGCTCACTCTAATCTAAAAATAAGTTTACATTTTGATTGTGCGCCATACAATATGCTAGTAATAATTTTTATAAATTCAATAAACTTTGACAGTATGAGACTCATATGTTTAAATTTTTTATAAAAATATTTTCATAATATATATTTTATATTATTGAAATTTATTAAATTTATAAAAAATATTAGTTAAAGACATGTTTGACCAAAGCTAGATATAAACTTTTCTGCATCTGTAGTGTTAAATACTCCCACCGGTTTTAAATGTTGATAATGTTAACTTTGAATACCAACTTTAAGCATTCGTCTTATTCATGATTAAACTGTAAAATTATTAGTCGTGTTTCAAAATACCAACAATGAATGATTTTGACAATAATATCAATATTTTAAAAATCAGAGAGAGTGTGTACTCTCTCTGTTTTTAAAATATTCTTAAAAAATTGTTCAAATATGTAAATTATTAATTGTATTTCAAATACTACTAATAATAAAGCAAATTGTAATATATCATACTTTTTTGAATAAAGTTAATGTTTAAAGTTGATGTTAGAAGTAAACAGTGTCAAGTAGTTGGATTAGATATAGTATTACAATTCTTTATGAAAGGTAATGCGTAATGTTAACTTTCAATCGCTTGGAAACAATGCTTGCTTTTGCTTTTTGACGATGATCTCAGCCGTGGAAGCCAACGGACGGACTAGACGTTGTGTACTGCCTTCCACTTGCGTCAAGGATGCCCTCGAACTGCCTCGCCTCAAAGACGGTGGCTAAAGATGTCATCATGAGCGGCGAGATTAACATGGATAAGTTGCTGATGAGCGAAAAGACGATTAAATCTCTCTATTAACAACATATAAAATGAGTGCTATTCAATAGTTCATATAAAATAACGGGTATTCAATAGTTGGATGAGCCATACGTAAGGGTAGTAAAAGGGCGTGGCCAAAGGCATTTTCACAATCTAAACCAGCTCTTCTTACGTGTCATGTAAAAATAAATAGAAATTTTACTCAGATTCTAATTTGATTTGACTTTTACCGCAACTAATTTATTTTTTTTGTCCGTTACTGGCTTTGGAACACAGACGTAGGATATGAATGGTATCTCAAACACGAGAGATAAATATATGAAGTCCGAATCTAAATCGAGTTCGAATAGGAGTCTGAATAGCATTTGAGTGCGAATAGAAGTAGTTGAGGAGTGGTGGGCAACTTTCGTAATAATTAAAAATTTGATATGGGCAAAATTATCTTTCATCAGGTGTAATCAAATTTTAGGCACAATGAGTTTATTTAATCTAGGTTTTCAAGTTTTTATAATTAAAAAAAATGATGTGTTTGAAACCACTGTCGTTAAATAATCAGATTATTATAATTAGCCGGTTCCAAACACGGCCTAAAGAATTAATCTATTGTAGCTTTAGGCACTTTTTTATATCAATCATCAACACCTAAAGAATTTTTTTCACATTTTGAAATGTCTCAGATTTTTTCCAAATATCATTAGCCAAACCAATAAGTCCCTATATATGATTCGGAGAAACACCTTAAAAAGTGCCAGTATAGTTATGAAATGGTGTTTTGGAATAATTACAATTTTGAAATTAGTAGACAGTGTTGTACATGGTAAAGGTTAACTATATTACTCCCTCCATCTCAAAATAAATGATATTTTTAAATTTTACAAAGTAACATTGACCATTCATCTCATTCAAAAAAATTAAGAAAATATAAAAACAAATAAGTCATGCAAAGTATTTACAATAATAAAACATTTTATAAAAAAATAAATAATATTTTTACAAATTTTTTAATAATACAAATGGTTAAACATTGATGTTAATAGTTTAGAAAGACACTTATTTCGGATGGAGGAGAATCTGTCTATCTGAAAGCTTCCAACCGGAAAGGGGTCTCCGACAGGGAAGTCCTCTTATCCCCATATCTTTTTTTTCCAAGGATTTTCAACTTCTGTACTGAAATATTCCAGAAGTTACACACAAAATCATTTGTATTGATAGAAAGGAAATCAAACTGTGATTTTACACTGTCATCGCTGTTCTGTACATACTTCTCATGCCCTCTGACTGCAACTCATCTCACGACAACAAAAAAGTTGAACACATACACACCCAGGCAAAGTTGATACAAAAAATTGCAAAGCCTCAGGACCAAATCTACACCACCCATGAATCAATGGATGACACTTGACAAAAAGAAATGGCAAAACCACACCTGTTCAGGCAAAAGCCTAGCAAAAAAACATCTTGTCCTAGAAAAACACCTAGGAAAGAAACATGGACACATCCTGGATAATGTAAAAGTTGGTGTGTCGTCGAAGATAGCGATTGCACTCTGTAAACTGACGACCGTTGCCTAGGGATATCCAGGCATACAACAGAACTGTTTCCCTCAAGTAGCCATTTGACTTGAGGATTTAATGAAGAATTTGATACGGTCAAGCTAGAAAAGTTGAAGCGCAATTTTTAGCCTATTTTGCTTCCACTTCGGAAGCTTGGAAAATGCTTCCTTTGTCATTCCAAACTTCTCTTTGAACTCACCCATAGATAAGTAGGTCTGCATAAAATCCAGAACAATGTGATAGTTACTTTCTTTTGAGAATATGATTAAGAGAGTTATGGTATGATCAGGTAGTTACCTCTCGCCTAGTAACATCAATTTCAGTGACAGGATCGGCAGCTGTGGTCTTCAAACGTTCATAGGGGTATATCGGAAGCCCCTCATCATCTTCTGGTTCATTTTCTTTTACATCTTCATTAATAGTGAGAGATTCAACGCTATTGGTCATGGTACCAGTACCATCTTTTGCATCTTCCTCTTGTTTTGGCTTTTTCAATTCAGAATCATCTTAATTTGCACAAATTTAAAGAAAAAGTAAGACTATATAATTTCCACCTTCCTGTTTTTATGTAGAAAATTTGCATGAGCACTTGCATCACATACCTTTAATTGGTTTTGCTGTGGAGTTTTGTTCTGGTCGGTCCAAAGAACCAGAGAGAGATGAAACAACAGGTGACTTGGAAGATGTATTTGACGAATCAGGAGTGACATATTTTGGGTACAGTTTTTTAACTACTGGTGGAGGAGTGGAAAGATTTCTGTTCCCTTGACTTTCGAAGTTAGCAGCCAGTGCAGTGAATGCAGGAGATCTTCCCCTTACACGGACACGCTCAGGGCTAAATGATACACTTCTGAAGCGCTGAGATTTATCTTGCGTCGTACTCCTTCCCGAGTATACTGGTGTTCGCCGTTTTGGTTTCTGACAACACTTGAGTCAGCAGATACATAAATTTATTTTAAAGCAGATACATAAATCTATTTTACATACAATAATGGTCTCAGGATAATAGTTACATCAAATAACTGGGGAAAAAACAGGCATGGACTGCATAGGAATGTATACTGCATTTGCAGAATATGCATGATGTAAGAAATGACACAATCCGAGCTGAAAAAATAGTTCTGGATAGAATTATGAAAAGTAGCAGCGTTGATGAAAAGCAAATTGGTGGACAATTCTATACACAACTAAAGAAACGCAAACATGTGCATCAATGGAAATTGAACAACAAAATAAGTTATACTGCTGTCTCGTCAAAAATGTTTTTTTTGGAAATGCAGTACACATAAAAAAATAATATTCATGGACAAACGTTAATGAGATTTAAATTTTCATCATACATCCAACGAAGGAGTGCCACCGCCCTTTAGAATGGAGAGCTTCCTCTGGTATGAATTGCCATGCATCTGAAATAAAAAAAAAAAAAAGAAAACAAGAATAATGCATCAAAATATCAAGGAAACGATTGTTACTGCATAAACTACAAAGTGTTCATACATTAACAAACAAGCAACTATAATGATTCTTCCTACGACTACTCTGCATACCAGTGATTTCGCTGAGTCCCAGGTGAAGAACCTAGTGAAAAAGGGAGGTTCGCTTCCTTCCATAACAGTGAAGATTGGTGTTTCGCGGGACAGATTTTCCATAAGGAAATCATGCGCAAGAAATTTCTGATGCAGTTGAGAGAAATGAGTGGTGCAAACAGAAGAAAATGTATGACATATAAAAAGAAGTTGCACAAAAACAGAAATTACCTCCCCAATTTCCAGAGCCTGTAATCTTACTTTAACATCCACCTGTTGTCCAACCCAAACAAAAATGTCCGAGTGACAGTCCAGGATGAAAACATCTTCTGTCATTAAATCATCTTGAGTAAAGTGGTGTATTTCTTTGACCTGCACAATGGATTCAAAACCAAATGTTAAATGTGAAAAACATGAAAGAGTAGACAACATAAAAGACTATATCACTACTTTATGATTTTACCTTCAAAATGCCTTCATGGACCCCAACAGATAATATAGACAGAGTGGAACAGCAGAGAGAAATCAATAAATATTTGAACAACTAAGCAGAAAGTTTTTTGTGGCAAGAACTGTACAATGTTCATTTCTTGATTACCTTTCAACCAGATACATGAGAAAAGATGGGGATCGCTTTCCTGTTCTCGCACTAATTTTTGGCTTGAGTACTCAGATTTTCCTCCCAGTAAGCTCCAAAATTGCTCTGTTTCTGATCCCTCCTTTTGTGATCTGGACTGCACATTTGGCTGCAAAATACAGAAAGAGAAAATTAACATAAATATAGGCCACTAATAGGCAGATAATAGACAAAGTGTGACCAATTTAACTAAGAATAATAAACACAGATATTTTAACTAAGAATAATAAACAAAGATATTTCAAGATTCTGACTGACCAATTTGCAGAACTACCAGGAACTAACATGAATGTAGTAGTGGCAGGCTCTCGAAAACAGGTAGAGCCACAGGACATGTTACAACACACATTTTGAGTAGATTCTTTGAATCAAGGTAAACCTTTGGTTGATGTTTCTGACCGACAAATTTGCAGAGCTACTAGGAACCCACATGAAGGTAGTAGTGGCAGTCTCTTTGAAAATACAGGTAGGGTGTTAGGATCGCTGGTCCGGCGGCGAGAGGGAGTTGGCGCCATGGTGCTCACTGCGCCCAAAAGGGCTGGAGACGCAGGGGAAGCCCCAGAACAGATCTCTTCTGTTCTATTGCTTAATTTCTTCAATTTCTAATTACACTTATTTGTATCCTCCACGGCTAACTATAGATCATATATTAAAGGATCCTATCCTATCCACTCGAGATCCTAGATTAAAGGACATCCACAAACTATCAACACTAGATCCTATTCTTATGGTGACCTAACAAACTATGGCAGCTAGAGGCTGCTTATCTCCTAATAGCCGGCAGTGCACATAACATCTCTCCGCGCCTCGATAATCAGCTCGTCCTCGAGCTGAAAACTCAGGTAATGGAAAGCTTCGTCATTCTGGAGCTGTGGGTAGTGGTCGGGGCTGATGACCATCCTTCTCAAGCTGCTTGAGAGCGCTCACGGTCCATATCACAAGGTGCCAGAGGTGGCTGCCGGGGTGAGGACGTTGGCAACATCAACTGCAGGGAGGTTGCGGAAGGCATTGACGATCTTGGATTTAGTGCCGGAGATGATGAGCGTGCCGCGCGCCAAGATGAGGGAAGGGGCGGCGGTGCTTACGAGCGTCGAGGCCTCCGTTGAGGTCTGGTGACCTACGTGATGGGAGACGGCGTAGGGTTGGCGCTTGTTGCCCGACAGCAGCTTGTGAACACATATGATCCAGTCAGGGCGGGTTGGCGCCTGGACGATGTCCGCCGGTGGTAGGCCGACCGAGTTCATGGCCATGCCGCCCTCTAGGGCCTTGACGGAGATGAGAGGGTGGCTTGCTGCGACCATGGTGACCCCGGCGGCTTTTGCTGCTAGGGTTTTGGGGCGGCTCGGCGCGCTTGGCGACAGCAGCCCCGTCGTTTCGTAGTCCCGCATCTCATAGGGAGGCACCGGTGGAAGGGTGACAGCAGGCGACGGTGGCGGCGTCCCCTGATTTTTCTAGATGGAGGCGAATAGAGAAGTCGGTGACGGTGCGAGTCAAATCGTCGATCATCTTGGACACGTCGTCTCAGGTGGGGTTCGCCCGCCACGTGGGGTTTGGCGCCCAGGTGAAGGTCGGCGCCCATGAGGGGTTCGGTGCCCATGTAGAGAACAGCGGTAGGGCGGTGGTGGGAGGAGGGCCTGGCATCTCTAAATAGCAAATGTTAGGATCGCTGATCCTCCGACAGCTGCATTATAGGGATGAGAGTGAGTTGGGGCCGTGGTGCTCACGGTGCCCAAAGGGCAGAGGGCACAGAGAAAGCCCCAGAACAGATCTCTTCTGTTCTATTGCTTAATTTCTTCAATCTTTAATTACACTTATTCATAGCCTCCACGGCTAACTATAGATCTTATATTAAAAGATCATATTCTATCCACTCAAGATCCTAAATTAAAAGACCTCCACAAACTATCAACTCTAGATCCTATTCTGATGGTGACCTAACAAACTATGGCAGCTAGAGGCTGCTTATCTCCTAATAGCCAGCGGTGCACATAACATAGGGCCACATGGCATGTCTAAGATTTACAACACACAGTTTGAGTAGATTATTGAATCAACATAAACACTTGTTGGATGTAAATGCTAAAGAACCAATACTACAATATAATTTACATAAAACATCAATTAAAGCCAACTTATCTTGGAAATTAAAGTTACTCTATTAAGGAAAATGGGTTCCATACCTTGAGTACATCAAGTTGCCTCTCCACTAACTCTTGATCCAATGCAGTGGTCAAGTTTCCAGCCCATGTAAACACAGTGTTTCCATCATGAAGAATGTATGAATAAGATGAATTCAATGATGCAGCCACCTAAAGAACAAAATGGAGAAACTATTAAACCAGTAAGGAAGGTCACATAATATTCATTGGCAGTTACATATACTTTCACAAATAAAAATATCAATATTACTTACAGGCTCAACTTGAATAGCTTGCATGTTTTCTGGTCCTGAACCTTGAATCCGGAAGAGCGCAAGTCCGTTTTCAGAGTAACTATCATCATCAATACCATTTTCAGCAATGAAATTCTTGTATCCAGAGCTAAGACCACCCTACAATGAATTTGTGAAGGTAAGGTCACTGCTGTAGTGATGCCAATTCAACTTAAGGACATTAAAAACAAGTAAACCTTAAACACTTGAAGATTTTGAAATATCACAAAGAACTGAATCGGTTCTTTGCCCTCGTACAGGCGTGCCTGAATGTAAGCAAGGAAAAATTAGATACGACAAAAGGGTTCATATCTGGTTCACTAATCAAACATAAAGGAAACATATGGTACCATTGAAACTTGAAACTTTGCAGACTCAACCATCTTGTTTGCAAGTAAAACTGCTGCTACCCTCTCCGCCTGGAAAAAAAAATTGAAATATGTCAATGCTTCAATTGGTTTAGCATGTAAAATTGAACGTATCATATGATTAACATGCCATCCATAATTTCATTACGATGCCCATAATATTTGAGTTATTATTGATTCTAATAAAATTATGACACAGGAGTAACCAGCAGCCGACAATATTCCTAACCTTCTGAGATCTTTTTATGAATTTACAAAGATGATTTAACTAAACAAAGCAACTGTGTGCTACAAAGTCAGAAATATAAATAACAACATCAATTTATGTCTGAAGTTGATTGTCTGGAAATTATTACCTCAATGCTCTTTTTCCCAAACCAAGTTCCAACAAGACATTCCTCCTTATCATCTCCAGGATATGTATATTGAAATAAGTAGCAATCACCAGTGTAAAATTTTGTTTGATCAGAGGATGACAGAAGAGTCTTGTCCTTATCATTTACACGCCAGACCTGGTATCATATGAGCTACCATTTAAACTTGCATATGGAGCTCAAAATGAAGCATAGTGTGCATATCTTGAAAGTTAATTCCAACTTCCTTCCTCGTATTCAATTTCAAGTGTTTGAGAGCGTATAAATATTTGGAAAACTATAAATATGAGAATACTTATAAGACATAAATGATATTGAGAAAGAAAAGGCAAAAAAGAAAAAGATGATGACATATTCATACAAGATATCATATTTGACGAATACTTCAAAATGACCGAAAAAGAAGACATGAAAAGTGCAGAAAAAACCTGCAAGTTGCCAGAGCAATCAATATATGATAGAGGTTCTTCTTTTGCTGGAGCAGCTTTCATCAAACCCTTAACATTTAAGCCCTGACGTTTGAGAAGAGCTTCAACAAAACAACAGTTGATCAAATTATAGAGCTTGAAAGATTTCTTCAATGATGAAATAAATAGAAAAAATGGTAATTTTGCAAAAAAAATTACCTGCAACTTTGCCTCTACCATCCTCAGACGACAACTTCAACTCAGGTGTCTGCGGCCATTCTTTGAATTTCGATTTGAACGTAACAGTCTCAAACCCTTCAATTAGTTTAACAATATGTGTTTTCGTCCGATTCGCATCAGATAGAAATTTCTGCACATGCAATAAGGAAAATAATTGGTACACATCACTGTAATATATTGATCAACAAATTTAATTATTCTGAATGTATTTAATGATAATGTAACAACTTCAAAAATTGCTGGAACACTAATATGTAACAAAAGCTCTAATTAGAACTGGTAAGCAGTGTATTAAACAGAACAAATCAACTTGCCAAGTCCCATATTGTAAATAAGAGTGCAAGAAAGTGCAATCATTACTCCTCTTTTTCATCGGTTTAGCATGATAGTTTATATGAATGGTGATAAACGAGAAGTAACTTGCCAAACACAAATATCACCTCGGCAGCCTCACTTGCACTCTTCCTCTCCTGCAAGGATGTAGTTCTTCCCATCCAAACATACACTTCAGTGCCACAGTCTAAGATATAACACTTGCTTGTCTCAAGTAATTCATGTGCCAAGGATTCATAATTAATCGGATCCAGCTTTCCTTGGTTAAAACTGAAAAGGTAAATATTAAAGAAGTTACTGACTGATGGTAATCTTTCTTGCTGGCAATCAAACGCTAGGGTTTTGCATATATGGAATAACAGCTTAAGTCAAGTACCAATGGAGTTTGACAGAAGTTTCCTCATGTTTATCATTGCATTCCACTGGTGCCCTCCGAGGTAGAGGGGCAAATCCACCGAAAAACCCCCAAAACTCACCAGCTTCCTCATCAGCCATCAATCTGCCATCATCTAAGAAGAAAACAAATTGTCATATCTGGTACTTCTAACTCTATGGAGCCATCACGACACTTTCAATACCAAAGAAGGCCTTGAATAAATTGCTTACCAACAAATCCAATATCGCACTTTCCATCATGAAATGTGTCTTTGATGTATTGCACAACCTCAAGAGCTTTTGCTCGCTCTTGAATGGATGAGTTGGAGCCATTGAACTGGAAAATTTTAGACTTTGTATCCAGAATAAATACATCATCATGGTTAAGAGATGATCGAGCGAAGGGAACCTGGTTGTAAAGTAGGAAACCATATCAAGCCATGAATAAATGTGTTACTAGAAGAAAAGAGACAGACACGTCAATATCTTGCCTCTGTAACATGAACGACATGCTTCCCTTGGCAGACATATAAACGGTTGACATGTTCCTGCTCATTGACCTCAACATGCTTGAATCCTGATGCTACTCCTCCTGGCTGTGGAATGATGCATGGTCGGAAATATGAAAGGAACTTCTCTGTTTCATTGCCTTGTACTTCTCGGTATTGAACAGCACGCCCACCAAGAGCAGCATCAAGCTCTACTGTTAAAATTGCTGCAGTTCCAGCTTCATCCTACCATGGATGATATTGGATTCAAAGAACATTTCCAAAAATTATATCATCAATCGATATGAGCTAACTTACCTGACTTGTATCTTTACCAATCCAGTAATGGATATCATGGCGAAAAGAACCATTTTTCAAGGTCGTTGTCTGTAGGAAGGAAAAAATAACATGCAAAAATTGTTACATGCATTTCAGCACAGTTCAACTGAATTCAAGAATATATACAAAGTGACAGAACAAATAGTAAATCATATGCAGATAGCAAATAAAATACCTTGATGTGGACGGTAATCTATGAATTATGTGATGAACCACAAAGAACAAAGTTATAGACTTACAAAGCACACCTGTATTAACTCAACAACAAATGGAAGAATGCACGTTTGTTCTCCAAACCAATATTCCAAACTAATTATCATTTTTTAAAGTAAAAGTACTGTAAAGTACTTACTGCATTTGATCCCTTTGCCAGATAATACAATGCTAAGTGCAAAATGATCTTCAACTGCAGTGAATCTCAATGTTCCAAGTAGTATGCACCTGTAACTTATTTGGATAACTCATTCCCAACTAAGCTGGGCCTCCTTGATATTTAAATAAAAAAATTTGTTTCAATGCAACTATCATCCCTTTTCATAGGTACTCTACCAGACAGCATCATCTATCAGAACTCTATAGCTGAATGTCATGCCATATATTCTGGTATAAATAGTTCCTTTGCTCATAGAGAAACAAATATGAATGATGTTTAAAGCTAATCAAATCAACAAGCTACCATAAGTAGTAGCATGGCTCCTATGGGTTTCTTCTTAATATAATGATATGCAGCTCCCCTCCATGTTTGAGAAAAAAAACTAGGCTACTATGGTCTGTGATGCCAAAGGAGATAAAATTACTAGTTTTGTTTCGCAACCACAGGATTAAATTCCACATGGCAAACCTTCCACTTCTTTTGGCCTTTGAATTTTTGTTGTGCTTTATAAGGCTGTGTAATGCCTCTTAAGTTCATACAGAATTTCTCGCATTTTGCAGCAATAAAACATAAGGATTGGATTGCTGCAAGTAAGATTGTTACCAAAGTTTGGCAAAAAAAAAAAAAGAAAGAAAGCTCAAGATGTTATGATTGAATATGGATTTGTTTTCCCTAAATTGTGAAAAAAAAAATTATAACAGGAAACAATAAGAGGGGAGAAAGTTTGTTTTCTCAGTTTTATGTGCACCTTCAAGATGATGTAAGAATCACCCATGTAAAGCTTTCCATGTGAAGATGCTAGGATAGGAACTGGCTTGAAATTCTCTATGCGCCATATTTCCAAACCTCTGCACGGTATTAAGGATAATAGTGTCCATCCATAGGATCAAGGCCAATACAGTAGTGGAATATCAGATTGAATATCAATACTGAATTTAAGACCAGATGCAACGTAAGAATTTGACAAAGTAACTTACACCCTCCATTCACTTTTATAAGTTATTCTAGCTATGGGCACATAATTAAGGAGAAGTGAAAAAGTTTAGTACATAGGAAACTAGGAGAGATATAGAGATAGAGATTTATTGGGATGAGAGAAAGTGTATTTGAAAGGGAGAAACATGTATTGGGAAGTGACTTATAAAAATTTGAATCCTAGAATGACTTATAAAAATGAACAGAGGGTGTAGATAATAGGTGTTATCTTATCCTTCACTGTTTTTTGCTCCGTGTTCTTTACATAGCTTTGTATACATTGCCATTAAGTCTAGCCACTATCTATAGTATCAGCCTTTTCCAGACATTGAGCACTAATTTGCTATCTGTTTTGTGTTTGATACATGCTGAAAAGCCACGTCTCAAGGCAATTCATTAATTAACATTACGATTCACAATAACATAAACTAAGTGAGACAGGGCACACATTTCCCCTTCTACCACACTCATTTTGTGATATGAAATGGTTATACTGTGTCTCACTGAAACGGTATATCAATATAATAGTCTCAAAAACACCATGTCATCACCCAACCAAGCTATACAAATTCCTACACATCAGACTGGCTTAAAACATCGGTGCATGCACCAAATCGCCTGCCTCAGATTAAACAGAAAATCAGATCAGCTATCTTTCAATGGTCCACATCTTTGACACCAACAGCAACTCAGCAACCAGTCAGCCATGGACAAAAAAGTCTATCTAAATCCCACATGCAGATTTCCCCAAGCACAAAGCTTCCTAATTTAACATATCAACTTAAATCTTAATTAATCAGCAATAAAAAAAGGGTATCCCGGTGCATGTAGCTCCCACTTGTGCCGGGTCTGGGGAAGGGTCCAACCACTATTAAGTATAATACGAAGATAATGAAAATGAGACGAATATTAAAATGTGGAGTAAAGTAATGGTTAACGAAAGCCTGTAAAGGATACTCCTTTTGCCCGGCGCCACGGAAAGCTGGGTCCAGATCCTTCATAGAAACAGACATCCTCAGATTTACAGAGAACTGCTGCCTATTTCTTCTTGAAAAGGAGGCCTAATGGAATGCTGTGAGAGGAAATCAGGAACACACATGAATAATAATTTTGAGATAACTAAACTAGACAGTTCATTCAATAAAGAAACAAGAGAATATGCGGATACGTTATGATTTGATCTCATTAAGTACACGCTTTAAAAACAAATATTCGCTTTTAATGACACAATGACTATCCCTATGAATGCCACAGAATGTGAACATGAAAGAGCATACTCTGTATTTCCGTATAAGGAAAAAGCACGGCAACACAAGAGCTAAGCTACTTGGGATGCAGCGCTGCTCGCGCCATTTCTTCTGCCCAGTTACATCCCAATGGCGGATCTACCAATAGGGCAATAGGGCGCCCGCCCTACCTAACCTCACCACCGAGTACCTCTGCCCCCTCTCTCCTAGAGCTCCGCACCCGGCGCTCGATGGGGACGCGACTGTCCAGTCGGGGCGCGGGGCAGAATTCCGAGCTCAGACTTCCTCCATAATACCGCGCTCGACCTCGCCGCTCAAGCCGGAAGCTCCGGAGAGGCGCAGGAAGCCACGGAAGCTCAGCGGACCGTTTCTGGGCCAAGAAAGCTGCGGCGAGTACCAAAAAATCCAGCGGAAAACAGTGGGTTGCAGGAAGACAAACCTGAGAGGGGATCCCGGGAGGGAGTCTCGGGGATCGAGCAGGAGAATTCGAGCAGGGGGATCGATCTGGAGCGGAGGGCGGTGGAGCGGGATGGAGCACCGGAGAGAGGAGCCTTGGCAGAAAGGAAAAGCAGCAGCAGCAGCCAGGTCTAGAATGTGAACTCCTCAGTTTTTTCTATATTTACATTTAGCCCCTTGTCTTTTCATAGATTAATGTGATTCTCTGTTAAGCTTGCCACCCTGGCTATTTGCTTTTCTTTTTTTGCTTTTTCCTGTCATTACTTTATTTTCCCTAAAACTGTTGAACCAGCAGACAGGAAGGTGCTTCGTTATACTCCCTCCATTTCAAAATAAGTACTATCTTTTTAGATTTTTAAAACATCTACCTTCGACCCATCATCTTATTCAAAATTTTTTGAAAATATTATTTATTTTATTGTAAGATGATTCATTATTAGAAGTATTTTAATCTTGATTTTTTTTGTATTACAGCATGCCATTTGCTTTCTTAGAACCTTTCAGAACTCTCATAGAATTGGCTTTTCTAGGATGCATGTTTGATTTTTCTAAATTCTTTCTGCATAACCATCCTTTTCTAAGCCTGACAATAAAGTTGTCATTATGACATGATAATTGTTGCACATTGACATGCATCCTAGTATTATTCTTAATGTGCATCGACAATTTACTAGTCCTTTTTGCAAAATATAAGTTGAAAGATAAAGTCGCAAGATTGGTAAATAGAGAAGAGAGCAAAATAGAGTTGCCTATGAATTAGCTCGACTATCTAAACGCACGAAACATTCTACAGTTTGGCATTTACATTCACCGATGTGTTTGCAAAGTTTAAAATATGCCCATCGATATGTCACTTACACGGGGACCTTGCAAGTGTATAACACATAGCTTAAAATGACATATTTCAAATTTCGCAAATTGTAATGACATATGCCAAATTAATCCAAGAATGTAAACCTGTTTCTATGAATGAAATGCTCTATTTTCTATTGAAAAAAAGATGTATAATTACAAGCAACAAGAAATAAAACAAAAAATTCAAGTAATACGAACAATTAAATAACTTTGTCAATCTACAATGATAAATATTTGGCAGCAAGATATCTTATCTCTTCACTATGGTATTTTGTGAAAAGTAACCGAATTTATAAAATTATTAGTTCCCCAACATTGTGCAACGTAACTTTGTACCACGTAAAATTATAACTAGACACGATAAGGAAATTTGAGTTGCGATCGTCCTATTCTACTAAAGGCAATTACTATTATCAAAGTTTCAGATCCATGTAATCTTCGAAACAAGATATGACTGAAAATCAAAGAGGTCCCACATGCAATTTGTGAAAGACTAAGGGTGCTATGCAGACACAGATGCTAGAATACTACAGGCCAGCTGGGGGCGGCAAATGATGGACTGGTGCGTGCTTGCCACTAAACACCATCTGGAATTCAAAACCTCTACAGTACGTTTTATTTTGTGCTCACTCCTTTATTTTATTCATTATAAATAAATTAAATACAAAGAAGCATATCACTATAATCATGACACAATCGCCATGACGTGCATTCAAATTTTGAATAGTATAATATTTTTTATGTTATTCTTTTTATGATTAAATTTATTCTACTCCAGTCACTATCAGATTTATTCAAGTGTATTGACTTGAAGAGCAATTTTGTACCCGGTTACATTTTTCTGTTTGGTGGCGTTTGATAATGGAGAAATGTAAGGTGGGAATGGAAGTGGAAAATAAAGGAAGAAATCTGATCTATCTATTCACTTACCACATTAAATTTCAGCTATCTATTTATTTTCCAAACTCAATCCCATTCCTCATTTTCCGGAAGCCAAACGGCACCATTTGTGTTTTGGTATTTCGCTGGAAGAGAATATTTTGGAGACCACTTAAAATAAACAGAATATTTGGGGCAGCGTCAATGTGTCTCCTCATTAATTAACGCTTTGACCCTCGAAGATACTCCTACGTGACAACAGTACACACTACACAATCCATTGTCAATGTGCTATTCATTTCAAAGGCATAGTTTTAAAGGAATAAAAAGGCATTATAGTGGTACTTTGCTTCATTTCGAAAAGTTGTAGGGCAATGTGTGTTTTGATTCCTTGATCATTTGCTCATTCATCAGTTCATCCCTAAGACACATGGGACCATAAAGACAACCTTGTCACGCGTACTCTAGATGCGATTACGGGTTGGCAAATCCTTTTTGCGTTGGGGCCTACTCGACACTTATGTGTTCCGTAATATTTTTTGTGAATTCGATTTGTCAAATGACTTGTACCAACTTAGAGATACAACTTCATGAACAAAATGTACCATCAATTATTACACTTTCTCTTTTTTCAAATGTGTTAAGTTAAAATTTATGATTCAAATAACTTTAATAACAAAAAAAATATAATAAAATATATGATAATTATTAATTTTTTTTTAATAAGATGAATAATTAAAATTGATATTAAAAGTTAACGTCGACAATAATTTAGAAACGAAAGGAGTATACACACTGTGAAATTGTTATGGCTATGGCTTTCTAAAATCATATATAACTATTTATTTTCTTTTAAAAGTATGATAAATATTATATATTTTATTTAATTTTTGTCATTAAATTTATTTGATAAACTTATAACTTTAAATATTTAAACTATTTTTTAAATAAGATAAAATCAAAGTTAAAGGTCCACGTCCAACAAAGTGATCGGCCCAGTGGGCCGCTGATCTTTAATGCCATCCTAGTATAGTTTACGGCCCATTTCTCAGGGAAACCCAGCCTAAAAATGCCGTTCCATTTCAAACACCCCGTCGCTATCGTCTCCGTCTCGCCGGCCACCCACTTACACACCACCCGCTCCGCCCGCCGATGGATCACGTCGCCGAGCACCTCGACCCCGCCGCCCCGGCGCCGGCTTCCGCCTCCTCCTCTTCGGCCGTTGCCGAGGCCAATGCGTGGCTGGCTTCCCTCGCCGCGGAGGCCGGGCGCCGGGCAGGAGCGGGAGGGCGCGGCGGCGGAGGAGGGGCAGTGGCCGCGGAGCTGTCGCTGGGCCCCGAACCCACGCCGCGCGGGGTAGAGTACCTCCGCACCCTCGCTACGGCGTCTCAGGCGCGGTCCCGGGCCGCCGGGATCGCGGCC
>BCLF01000110.1:150919-174722 GCA_001602275.1 Zoysia japonica | reverse complement strand
CTGCGCGCGCAGGCCGTGGAGTACCGCGCCGAGGCGGCGCTCCTGCGGGAGGCGCTCGAGCGGGCGGGACTCGCGCGAGACGTGCTCGCGCCACCCGCCTCGGCGGCGGCGCGCGCTGTGGCTTCTGTGGCCAACCTCCTTGCCATCCGTGACACAGAGATGAGCAGGTGAAAAGCCATGAGCTAGGGTTCTGAATTTTCGTTCTATTCTGCTTCGATCACCGAGTTATCGAATGGAGACGGGTTTATTTTCTTTCACATACACAATTAGCACGAGATCTGTTCAAGTGAGTTCTAACGGGTAGATAAGGGAGTTGCGATTCATTGTCGGCATTGCATGAGTTGCAATGTAATGATGAATTTGAATTACCCATTTCTGCGATTTAATCTGCCACTGAAGGAAGGACTCGAGGTTTGGATACTACCTGAAACTAAATTTAACATCTCTTGTTGCAAGCCTAAGCAAACAAATACATTCACAAATTGCTTTTTGTGGCTACTGCTGGAGCTTTTGGCCAAACAGAACAATTATCACTTCTCGCAACCCTGATAAAACTTTTATATGGGACAACCCATGAAATTCCCCTCATGTTGTAGACCCAAGAAAATGCTCCTCATTTAGCAACTAACTTATGCGTCAAATCCAATTTTGCAACTTCGGTATCCATATTAAGGAAACTAGCGGATATACATTAGTTCCTGCTAATTCTCTTTTGTATCATCTTGTTTTGATTAATCTCTAAGATGGTGGTTATGCAGCTTTGTGGTGGCCTGTGCAGACTTGTCGCTGAGGCGAGCAGAGGTGGAGGAGAAGCGGGATAAAGTGCGTAAGGAATCAAAGGCACTCCTCGACTACACAAGGAAGGCCATTACCAAGCTTACTGAGCTCAAGAAGTGAGTGGAAAACTGTTCAGTTATTGTTTAACTAAAGGAGCGCTCAGTAATAACTGCCACCTTGATTTCTGTGTAAAATGTGATAAATACTTTGTTGTTTCTAGGATGTTGGAGAGATACAAAAATGATATTGAGAAGCAACAGGCGGAGCAAATGACAGATTGGCAGACAAAGCTTATCATGATGGACTCAAAGGAGCGACAGTATATCCTCCAAGTCTCAAATTATAAGGTGACTTGCTTTTCTCTTTGATAATTATGTAATGCATAGGCTTCAGTTTTTTATTTGATCCCTAAATAAACTGGTGTTGATAATTCATAGTTGTCATTTTCTGTTTCCAAAGAAAGACATATTGTGTAACTTCCAAAGCTGTTTCCAAAGAAGTATCTATCTAATGGGCTATCGATTTTCTCTATTAGTGGTAGGTTTGTATGTAGTTGTACAACAATGCCTTAGGTATGTCAGTATATCTGTATATGTTTATACAACAAATCCTTTTAGACTCAAACAAGTTGGGGTATGTTAGAGCTGAAACCCAAGGGTTGGCACCAAAGAGAAAATACAATTGTTAAGATGAATTTGCACCAAGCTAGTTCGGCAAACATATTTCTTCATTCGAGAAAGAGCTCCTGATATAGGGAAACTTTTAATTTGAACTTTTGTTTGGGCAAATAATAGTTCAACACTTCAACATGCTTTCACAGAATTTGTCTCCTAAGTAGCATGAAGCCTATTGTGAGTTTTAATTGGACATGTCTTTATAAAGATGTGCTGAAGCATTGTGTGGCCAATAATTTAACTAGGTGTCTTATTAGCATGTCCCTCAAGGATTATGTGCTAAAATACCTTCAATGCATTCTTGTAGAGATGATAATTTTGGCCGGCTTAAAAGAGGCATGTATATCATTAACTGACTTGTTAGATGAGAAAATGTATTTAATGTTTGTATGAAGTCTGTTTTCAATAATGATGAATTCATCCAACTAATCACTAGAATTTGATATGCCCATGTTAAGTGCTCATTTATTGCTTGTTTCCAAACCTTTCTATTTCTCAGTGAATTAATGTATCCTTCCATTGTTATTGTATTAGCTTTGCTAGTTGTAGCTATGTGCTTAATCGAGTGGGTTATACACATAGTTTGTCTAGTTACACATAGTTGTCTGATTAGAAAATATAATCTCGACACATCAGATTCATCTTCTTCTCTTTACCAGGCAATGCTTAATCGAGTGGGTTATACACCAGAAATCAATCATGGTGTGTTAATGGAAATGGCGGAGCATAAGAAGGATCTAGAGAGGAAAACAAAACCCATCGCTGACACATTGAGAAGCTTCCAGGATTTACCTCCAGTATGCTTTTTACCTTCTGTTTCATTTTTTTACCTCTGCTGTCAATACTTGCTTATTCTTGAGCAATTTGGCAACTGTAATCAGGATAAAGCTCTTGCTGCACTTGCTATAGAGGACAAAAAGAGGCAGTACGCAGCTGCAGAGAAGTACCTGGAAGACGTGTTACAATCTGCTTTAACCACATCCGGCCTATAATATTCATCTGATAAAAGTGCATAGTTCTATTTTGTATATCTTTTATGTTGGCATTGCTATTCTAAAAAAACAATGGCTCTGTTTGATGGTGTACTGGTTATTAACTTTCTGGTAAGTTGTAGATTAGTTCTATAATTGACATCCCTATCAAATGTCTTCCTGATCTTTGTGCCTTTATGCCTTCCTAGGAACATCTTGTGTCAGTATGTATGGGGTTGTGTGGGGTGATCATGAAACCAATGATCAAGCTTGCTTACAGGTTATATAAAATGTGATATTTCTATTGCAATATAAATCTTGTTGACATTTGCCGAACATCATGTGTTATTGCAGGAAGATAAAATGATCAAATGCTTCTAGTGTTGAAATAAAAGTCAACCTGTCATAAGCCTGTATTTGGTGAAATATGTGTTAATCTTGGAGAGCCAGCAACTACTTTAGTCATTCTTATACAAATGAAACCGATAGAAATTCATTCGACACAGCCCTCTTAGCGATGCGCTATATACAAACTTTGAGTATGATGTTAAATGCGATCCACTTAACTGTCTATGCTGACTATATAACACCTTTTTCCCTGATATGTGACGTGTGTATGTCGGTAAACAGTACTTCCTCCGTTCTTAAATTGCTGTCGTTGTTGACTTCTAACATCAACTTTGAGTCTTATTCAAAAAATTAATTCAAATCTAAAAAGATATAAGTTGTGATTCAAATAATTTTAATGATAAAGTAAATTATAACAAACTATATGATATTCATGAAACATTTTTGAATAAGACAAATAGTCAAAGTTGATGTTAGAAATCAGTGGTGATACCAATTTAGGAATGGAGGGAGTACATTTGTTTGTTGTATATGCGCAGTGATGGCTCAGAAGAAAAAACTTATCTTTTTCAGTACTACACATTTGTTTCCTGAATGTACGTACCCTTATTATTTTGAAAAGGTTTGGGATAAATTATGGAAAACTCAAGCATTAAATTCATCGATTGTAGTTCTTTGAACTTTTATGTGCTACAGTTTTCGATACTGCTGTTGTCGATCCATATTGTTTACTTGTTTCTAGGGGTTGACCTAGTAGCTGTCATTTTTTCCTACCAAGTACTGTCCATCACTACATTTATATCTGTAAGTTTGCTTCCTTCACAACGATAAAGCATTGATAAATTCCTTATTTACCATTATAAAAATAGTTGTTCCTTGACACTGAAAAAATAAAGTCCCCTATTTGCCATTTATATGATTTTTCTATCTTCCATGCCATTATTGTCATGTCCGATAAGCATCACAATTGTCTTATATTGAAATATTGACAGATTCTTAAGATTGATGTAACTGCTATAAAATGTTAGCCTAGCTATCAAATCTTGTAGTGCAAATTCTTTTTATGGTTAGTGGCACATAATAGGTGTTGGACAGCGGATCGCCTCGCAAGATGTGGCTTCCCCCATCCTGGACATTGCCCTTTTGTGATCGAGAGGAGGAAAACTTGAATCATCTCCTGGTGGGTTGTAGCTTACCTTCTGGCATTAACATATCTAACTTCATACTTCTTTCTTTATATATCTTGCTACATGTACATATCCTGGTTCAAGCATATATTTACTCATTTAAATTTGTTGATGTATATATTTAGTTATTTACTCATTTAAAATTTGTTGATTACCTACTTTTGCAATCCTAGTTCTCAGCAAAAAATGTATTCCACCTGAAACATTAGGGACAATAAGGCACATATCACCCCCCCCCACCCCCACACACACAAGAAAATGCAAAAAGAGAAAAATCAATGGATAAAACAACCATGTGTAAGAATTAATGGAGTAGATTCTGCAATACTCATGTCTCCCTTTCTTTTTCGTATACTTGAATAACTTCTACTCTGATGCACATTGTTTTGGTACCGAATCAGGGAACCTTCTTGAGTCTGTGCAGTAGTCATAAATTTTGTACTTAGTCTCCACATCCTTCATTTTCTGCTGCCCGTCTTCATCTAATTCCTGGTTGAACCAACTGCTGTCACTAGAATTTTGACCACAAATCCAGGCATTCTTGTATGGGACACAAGCTACGACTCTATAGTTCCGGAAGAAGGCTGTGAATGGTGCCTGGGACCAGTCAGTCTTGATGCGTCCACCCTGTGTTGCCCATTCATCAGCATTCCAGATGCTGGCATACAGCCTCATAGGCTGAAATAGTGGAAAGGGATAATCATCCCTCATTTTATTCTTCACCCGCCGTATTGGTTTGCCATTGACAAGTATTCTGTAATCCAGCAAAGGATAAACTGATTTAGTTTAACACTTCCAAATTATTAGGTCGAACAAGCTGAGTACTTCTCAAGCAAATCCTTTCAGGATCACTTACCACACAGTAGCACAGAATGATCAGCTTACTAGCACCTCAAACAACTAAAGTGCCGTATGAAAGGAGCTTACATGATATTATGTGGGTTCCAGATGATGGAATAGGTATTGAAGTCTTCAGTGGGATCAAACCAAAGACGGTACTGCTTTTCCCGTCCTCCTTTCCCTTTGGCATAGATGTTGGTGTGCAGGGTGTACGGTTCACCAGTGGTATTCCCCAAAAACTCGAGGTCAATCTCGTCATGGTATTGCCATGGCCCCTCTGACACCATCTATTTTTGGATTGACAGAAAAAATGGTCAGGCTAAGGATCCATTACTAAAATGAAAGATGATATTTTTTTTTGTTCTTATTTACTTACATATATAGTCGTGACAGTGCCAGCTGAGTCCTTGGGGACGAGCTTGATGTCCATGTCGAATCTCCCAAACAGGTGCACGCTCTTTGAGCGGAATGCCGAAGTCGTCCAACGGTCGAGGGTTAGTGACATGGTTTGGTGGCCGGTGCTATCATAGAGCACCTGTGTGTTGCCCCACATCCTGTCAAAGCTATCAGTCATGTTGCTGATTGCGGGAGAGACCGCTAAGATGAGATAGACTGCTGCTATGGAAGTCAGGAAGTGAGCGCTAGACTGCCACATTGCTTCTAGGGGTAACTGATATTTAGTGAGTGTGTTCACGTTGAGTGACCGTGTACGATGTGTTTAGAATGATGTGAATATATATAGACCAAGCGAGGGAGACAAGGTTGACAGAAGCCTGAACAAGATCTAACACAGTATGGACTTAGATTCTTGGATAATGTGATAAACCAGACTTCATTGGTTGGCTTCTGAAGAAATGGGTATAAAACTCAATGGCGTACTGGGAATAAATGATTTAGCAGAAGAGCTGCTGCCGCCCCACGGTGGCTTCTGCTAAACTGCAAAATTTTGATACTATCTTAGTAGGTCTAAACAGACGTATACTATCCTTTAATTTCTTGTTTAATTACTCTACAGTTTGCTCTGTATAGCATCTGTCCTTCTACCCAAATTGTCTTATCTTTTATTGTTCTAATGAATGCAGGTGTCTGCTGGAACTTCGTATTCCTTTCGCCCATCCCCGATGATTACTAGTGGCAGCGCTTGAACATTTAAATGGGAGAAATAATTCACAGTTCTTCTATTAATGTGTGACATGGACTGTCTGAACTGATCGTATACATTTGCTGTAGGAATACTGACCTGAAATCACCAGCATAAAACTTGCTATGTGATACATGTCACCTGCCTTTCGTTGACTTCATAACAATTTTTAGAATTATTCTATAGCTATTTGACTGTGCATAGATGACCGTGCAGCAGGCACTATTCTGTAGGTCTCAGTCTGTTTTCGAGACTAGTGCTACTAACTAATGAGTTTTACTTCTGCAGCAATTAATATATTAGCAGTGGCTGTTCTTTTTTATGTCTGAAACAGGCCTTGAGATTGCTTCTATTTAATGCGTGTATGATTTTTAAGGCTTTACATCTGTTTTCTTAAATTTGTGCACACTTGGCAGACAGGATCTTGCATGCAATAACATGAAAAATACTCTGTTAGCCTGCAATTGTGGAAATTGCTGGAAAAATCATGGGAGATCAAATGATAGTATGCAAGATCTGTTACTTGGTTTATATCAGTTCTGTCCAGTATTCCAATATATGTTTGAATGGAGTTCAAGTTGAGATCTGAGGATCTGGAACTTGATAAAGGATGATCTTGAAGAACTAACTGTATGCATATTTTCTCTTCAGAAATGATATAAATTTATAAAACTTCTGATCTTCAGACATTCAACTTTTCATGCTTTGCGCATTGCCCATATTAAATAGCAGTTATATGTTCATTCTAGACTTGTTTTTGTTGTTATGGGCTGTGTTTTATGGGACCCATTTTTGTTGTTATGGGCTGTGTTTTGTGCAATGTTTTCAAGTCGTCTAGTCGTCCGGTCGAGCAAGGGGACCGACCAAGCGACTAATCGCGATTAGTCGTCGACCAGGACGACTAGTCGCCTCTAATCATCCTGCTATTGCAGGATAGGTATATAATATATAGTATATATATTTTATAAAAAATAAAGCAAAAAGAGGCTAGGAAAGAAAAACATACAAGTTGTTGTGTACTTCAGATTCACCATACCTCTTTTATTGTCCCAGCTCTTTCAAACTCCATAGTTTTGATGCCTTGAAGCCTTCTTTCTTGAATTTGAAAATAACAAAATATGAGATAATTAATGTCTTACAGTAGCAGGAACATATCAGTCAAGCTAACAGAATAAAAAGTCTCGTACATAAGCAAATAGCTCTCAGAACTTTATCTAATGAGCTAGTTAAGCAAATCATAATCGAAATTGAAGGTTTCATCAGCAGTTGTTGCTGCAGCTCCACTAGTGTGAGCAGACTCCTCATCCTCCATTGCTTCTGTTGTGTCAGGTTGTCCTCCATCCTCTGTGTCACCATGATCACTGTCATCTTCAGCAGTGTCTTTAGCTGTTGCTATCTTTGAACGCTTCCTTGTCCTAACATAAGTTACAGGATCAGAGGTACTAGCAGCAGCAGCCCTAGGCAAATTACGACCCCGTAGACCTTGAGTTGCACCAATAGCTTTATCCACATGAGCCCAAGTAACACCATCACCATCACCTTCATGAACTGTATCACTGGATTCATCGACACATACATCAATTTGTTTAAACTTTTGTGCTCTAAACGGTTTCTTTTTTTGGTATGGATCTACACAACAAACAACAAAAGCTTGCTTACTAATTACATGAGAACTCCATTTTAAACAATGAAATGAACATTTGAACATTAATTATTAGTACTTACACGAGAAAATGCGCTCCAATTACGCTCACATCCAGATGCAGCACAACACAGGCTAATAATTCTTTTTGCCAAACATTGGAGCTCATAAGCTAGGCCACCATATGAACTCCACCAAAGAACTGCAACAATACATATACAAACATCAGGACTGTTATGATAAAAAACAAGGAATGAAGTCAGAAGTTCAGAACACAATTTTGTAGAAGTTTACCAGGAACTTTTTCATCTCTGTCTCTTATTGCTCCTTGCTTTGAGAAGCATTCTCCTTCGAATCTCTCATAATCATCAGCTTGCTTACTAATATTTGTTTGTTCATCATCATCACTAACCATCTTTCACAAAACATCATTGAACATGGCCCTTAATTTTGCAGCTTGTCTTCTATGATTCTCCCTTATGGTAAAAAACTTCCCTGGATTCAACAACAGTGCTGCACCATACAATTGTTGCTCCATTTGGTTTTCCCACCTTTTCTCATAACAATCTAGTACCGATGCAAGTAGTCCTGGCTTGTCTTTCAATGATTCCTTGATACTGTTTTTTGCTACATCCATGGCTGCCATGATCTCAGGAGCAGCTGGTGTCTCATCTCTATCTACTATCCTTAGTGCAATGAGCAGTGGTTGTGTAGCCCTTATACAATTTTTAACCTTATGCCAAAATGGCATTGAAAGGACAATATTTTCAACTTGCTGGCCTTCTGTAGAGGTAGAGAATCTAGTAGCATGCCATTCATCACTAACAAATAAATTTTTTAGACCATTCTTATGCCTATGCATGCTTGCTAATGTGAGAAATGAGGTAGCAAACCGAGTTATACCTGGCCTCACAAGATCCCCACCTATCTTCTCTCTCATTTGAGCATGAATTCTCCCATGCTTATAGATGAATCTAGACACTTTCTTTGGCATATCGATGCAACTTTTGAACTTCTTGATCTTGCCAATGTCCTCCAACATCAGGTCCAAGCAATGGGCAGCACAAGGTGTCCAAAACAGATGGGGAATCCTATCCATGAGAATCCTCTCTGCTGCCTTGAAGTTGGCTCCATTATCAGTCACAACTTGAACCACATTTTCCTTCCCAACCTTGTCAATTTGCTTCTCCAACAAATCAGCCAACATCTGAGCATTTGCTACCTCACTAGAAGCATCAACAGAACTTAAGAAGAAGGTCCCTGCTAGACTATTGACAAGAAAATTGATGAGATGGCGATGGCTTGTATCTGTCCAGCCATCAGACATAAGTGTGCAGCCATATTCCTTTCAAGCATCCTCATGCTTCTTCCTCAAATTTGTTGTCCTATTAACAGCTCTTTCAAGCACCGGATTTCTCATATCATGGTATGATGGTGAGCGGAATCCATGACCATATTGCCCAATAGACTCTACCAAAATCTTCCAACTTACTTGACTTAATAGCATGCAATGGTAAATCATTTTCAAAAAAGAAATCACCAATATGATCCTCAACAATCAGCTGAGCCATTTTATCCTTCTTTGTGCAGCGTTCAAGAGTGGATTGAGAATGTTTTGATTTGTACCTCTCTGCAACTACCTCTTTTGGTGTCTTACAAAGCATAGATCTTACTGATTTGAAGTTCTTTTTAGTTGCTGTTGCTGTTGCTGGTTTTGGTGGTGCCTGAACAACAAATGAAGTAATGGCAGCTTGAGTAATTCTCCTATTTGCTTGCTTAATCTTTGTCCCAAAACTTAGTACAGGTTGAGGTTCTGCATCTTCATTTGCCTCTTCCTCAGCTATATCCACAAGTACAGTCCTTGAATTCTTTCTCAAGTAAGCATACATCTCTTTAGAAACAATTTCAGGAACCTTTGCACACTTAACTATATCCCCAAACCCTCCAGCAAGGTGTTGCTTGAACCTTTTTATTCCTGAAGGAATCACCTTCTTACAAAAGATGCACTGCACAAAATCCTTCTTCATAGGATCTGGCCACCACCCATATTTTCATCCTGGGTCTTGGGACCTTGCCTTCCTCTTGGGATCAATAGCTTCAGCAGCAAGATCTGCTGGTAGTGCTGCTATAGCCTTCTCAGCTAGAGCTGAAGTATCTGGAGCAGCCAAGGAAGCTGAGGCAGCACCACCTGATGCAGCTGAGGATGCTGTAGCATTCATAGGAGGGTCAGACTCAGGCATTATTACTTCTACTGTTGCTCGACGGCGCCGTTCATCATCTGTCAACACACCACAGTGACCAGCAAATCAACAATAGGGAAAAGATAGCAAGTGCACCATTGAAAATGACAGCATTGGATGAGCACTGAGCAGCAAGAGAACTCACCATTGGTTGAGGAGGAACTCATGTCGAACAACCGAAGGAGCAATCAACAGAAGTGCAGAACCCTAAATGATGTAAACCATCAACACGCAGCAAGGAAAGGAGCAGGAAGATCCTTGGCTGGAGAGGGGGGTGGGGCGAGGGAGAGGAAGAGGGAGAGGGATGCCTACCTGGCTGGATGGAGTCGAGCTGCAGCTGGCGCAAGGTTCTGAAGGAAATAGAGGCAGCTGCCTGGAGTGGAAGAGTGGAGCATGTGCTCGCTGCTGGGTGAGGAAGCATGATATATGAAACCCTAGTGGACTAAGGCACTCTCCAGCCCAATAAAACAGCCCAAAGATCTACTTACACTTTTCTGGTCGTCCCCCCTATTTCTAGACGACTAGTCGATGGTTAGTCGCAATTAGTCAGACGACCGATCGATTAGTCGACCAGATCGAGTCGACCTCCCTAGTCGAGCACAGGAAACCGATTAGGCCGACTAATCACAATTAATCGCGATTAGTCGGATGACTTGAAAACATTGGTTTTGTGACATGGTCCAAGTCCATGAAGTAGGTTAAGTTTAGGAATACCAAATAATGAATTAGGAAATAAATCAAATAAAGGTAGGAGATTATCTAGTTAGGTAAGTGATGAGAATTACTAGAAAATTTTTAGAAGTAGACATCAGGTTGATTTCTAGAGTAGTGGAGGACTGAAAGTATCCTGGGTGTCATTTTCAGCAACCCTGTACATGAAGGAACCTGACAACACCAACTGCATGGGCAATGAAAGAGTTAAAGATAGTCTGTTTCATTAGAGTTTCATGGCATTTAGGAAAAGCCCTTTGTCGACAAGAGGGATTTCACCATTATGTTGGTCTTTGGACCCTATGCAGATTCCATTGTATCTATTGTACTGATAACAAGATGTGATTGACATGTACTGATGAGGTGCTAGATAATTTTTTTATTTTAGTGCCTGCCTGATTCATCCCACTTTGTAGGCTGATGTAATATCATTCTGGTGCTACACTGAAGAACTGAACAGAATGGATGCCGATTGTCTTTACTGATTGATCTTTATTAGTTAGCACTTAAGGTATGTACGTAGTCCCATGTTTTTGTTCAGTAAGCTCAGTTTCAGGTGTTTGATTTTATTGGGTTTAATTTCCTCATTTTGCTAGCATTATTCTTCCTATGTAGGATGAGGTGGGGATGAACCATATGTTCCTTGAACCACACTGTTATGCATCTAGCTTGCTCCATCATCTCTGTAGTGCATCTCATTTGCTATATGCACAGCAAATATCTTGATATATGTGATCGTATTTTACTTTTTATTCTCTGTAATCGAATCCAGCGGACAACACTAATAATACTGTTCACCTTGAAAAGAATGAACTGAATTACTGAATCATCCATACATTCCTCGACCTTTCTATCTTCTACTTGAATCACTTCTCTGCCTCACACTCACGAGGGAACCCATTTTTAAATCTCTTAGTGTCAGTACAATAATCATAGATCTTGTTATTATCCTCCACCTCCTTGAATTGCTGTTTTCTTGTTTGGTCCAGCTCCTGGTTGAGCCAGCCCGCAGGATTAGTTGAACCCTCACCACACAGTGAGGATATTTGGTACGAGGAGGCACAGGATATAGCCCTGTAGTTCCTGAATACGTGACGAATGGCTCATGCGACCAGTCGGTTTTGACTCGCCCACCCTGCGTTGCCCAGTCGTCAGCGTTCCAGAGGCTGGCGTACACTCTCATTGGTTGAAAGTATGGGTACTCGATACCATACATTTGCTTATTCTTTATCTGCCGGATAACCTTGTTATCCACAAGGATTCTGCATTTGACCAACAGCACATATGATTCAGGCTTAGTGCTTTCAAATAAGTAGATTGAACATGATCTCTTCCTTATGTGGATAGCAATGAAACTTACAGGGTCCAATCTCTGTTCCAGATGATGGTATAGGTGTGGTAATCTTGTGTGGGATCAAACCAAAGCCGGTACTGCTTCTCTCTTCCTCCTTTCCCCTTCGCGTACATATTCGTGTGCAAGGTTTAGGGCTGGCCGGAGCTGTTCCCCAAGAACTCAAGGTCAATCTCATCATGGATCTGCCATGACCCCTCTGATATCATCTGCTCTCAAATTGCAACACAAATTGGTGGTTAGTCTAAATGATCAACAAGCAGCTTGAATGAAAATCAGTTTATTATTTGATCACTTACATAGAATGTGGTCACTGTGCCGGCTGAGTTCCCAGGTGCAAGTTTGATGTCCATGTCAATCCTGGCAAAGCGGTACATGTTCTTCGAGCGCATTGCAGCGCTAGTGTAGCGGTCCAGAGTCATTGCGATGGCCTGTTGGCCGTCACTGTCTGTTACCACCTTCGTGTTGCCCCACATCATATCAATTTCATTGGCTATGTTGCCTGCGACTTGGGAAAAGGATCTGATGAGGTAAAAAGTCGCAAGGGAGGCTAGGAGCTTAGCCCTAGCCTGCCCATGGTTGCTGGAGTTGATGAGTGAGTACAATGGGAGTGTGTTTTGTTCCTAATGAGTGCACTTAAATAGATAGTTGAGAAGCGGAGATTAGGGAGTCCAAGTCAAATCAAATCTGACCTATAACAATTTTGTTTCTGTGAAGATCTAAGATATCGGAGAGAATCATCTAGCTTCTGTGGAAGTGCATTTAACTGATTCTTCAATTAAAGCTTCAGAAGTGGGAGAGTTGACCAACATGTGGCTGTATCCCTCTGATCTGTGAGCTGCCCCATGATGGCCTCTGACAGATGTTGTTAGATCTTAAGCAAGTTGAAGACTTGAGCATCTCAAAACAAAAATAAAAGAGATAAAAAAAAGTATTATGCCCTTCATTTTAAGATAAATTTTGAATGCTCAATTCCTTGTGAAAACGGATGGAGTATCGTGTTTTCATACCTCCAAGTTTCTGACTATTTTTGTGATTATCTTTAATGTTTTAGGCTATCCTTTTCGTAAGATGGTGGAGTCTAAATATGAAACCCTCATTTATTCTTAACTGTACAGATTCGTGACATTTTTCTGCTAGCTGTCATGCATCTGTAGACAAAGGTTATTCAAAAATAACTGCAGCTAAAATTTTTCTGAATTGTTTGAACAAACATAGCTGCTCTCGTGGGGGACATTTCATCTACATTTTGATCTTCATTGTATTATTTGAATTGTTTCCGTACTGTTTGTTTGAATATATTCCTTATCCTGCACTTCCAGCACCTGGTGATCTAGAGCACTGGGTGAGGATTCTTCACCACTGTTCATCAGTAGTAATGGGATTTGGAAGCTGTTTGGAATTTTAAAGCAGCTTGAATCAGTACAGATATACCATTTGTGCCATGCTAAACTGCAGTATTCTGGACATCTTGGTGAGTGATCACAATCATATTGATTTTGCTACTTTATTTCAGTGAATATTACTGTCTGACAACTGCATAGTGCATCTTGCTACAACTCGTTTATTCGTTCATACCTTTCGCTGTAACTTGTCAGTTTATTCTTTTTACTCGTAATAGTACCGACTCATAGAAGTCTTGGGTTGACTATAAACAATTAAATGTTTCAGAATATTTTACGGTGTGTTTGTGTAGAAGACAGGGCCGTGCAGGCTTGTACTATAGGTCACATGGGCCGTAACTTTTCGATGTACATAAATCTAGTCTAACCTTTAATTAATGTTCATATTTCCTTATGGTGAGATCGATCCCATCGATCGTTGCAATCGCAGTTTGATTAGTGTAGCATTGTTTGGGCTTGGTGTATGCCTGGGTACACGAGAGGTGTTGAGTTCTTCGTGTGACAGAACTGTGTCGCACCGGCGGTGTGTTCGGGAAGGGCAGAGCACCACATGTGTACGGTGTGTGGGCTCTTTTAATTTCTTTTCCTGTTTCATTACAAATTTCTAGACGCTGTGACTTTGGATGCTTTGCAGGATTTTTTAATTTCACTAAGCAATCGTATGTGTACAGGCCCAATGAGAAACTGGGACGGAAGGAGCAGGCCAGAGGTTACCCAAGTCAGTGTCCACGTTGATTTTGTTTTAAGAAGTTTGTACGGTACCTTTCTCGCTGTTATCTGACTGTTGATCTCCCAGTAAACGCTGTACAGCTTCTGATTTGGAATTTGGATCGGTCTGCTACTACATGTGCCGGCCATATTTTAGCCGGCCGTCAGTTTTGTCCCTGACCACTGAGCAAGCAGATTGGAGCCTTGGTAAGCATCTGGAAGTGCAAATTCTTGGCAGCATGAAGAATGTAGGAAGCTTCTCTGCTGGAGATCAACAGTCGAGCTGTAATTCCAAAATATATAATTACGCCGCTTGGAAGTTTGGAATAAACGTACTGGAAGCAAGTGGTCATCCGAAGGAGAATCACAAAATTGTTGGTACTTGGTAAAACAACAAATTGAAAAATGAAAACAACACATGGTTGCTTCAAAGATGACTTATGCAAGGCTTGTGATTGTACAGTGAAAAGAAAGTTCGCTTTGGGAAGCATTTAAATTTTGAGTTGGTCAATTTCAGTTCTTACAATCCGCGTCTGACTTCAAAGATTTGAATGACCAGGACGAATCTTTCTTTGGGCAGTTTAAGCCATAATGATTTTACAGTTATGCTAATTGTTTCTGTGCAGCTACCCTTTTCTGTGGTTTTGGAATGGAACTAGAACTGGTACTGGTTGCGAATGTATCAAAACCGTGGGCCATGCCAGCTTCAAGCCTTCAAGCCACCCAAAGTCACTATAACTTCGAGGCAAGATTGTAAGGAACTGTTTCGGTGATGTAGATGTATATAATAAAAACTGGACTTTTCATAGTTCAAAGTCGAAATAAGACCCAGCCCATAAATGACTGTTGTAAATATATACTCTCTCCGTCTTCTATTACTTAGAATATCAATTTTTTCAATTTACTTGTCATTTTCACTTTTCAATATATCTTTCTTTATTTTCGATGTCTCTATCTTTATCTCTCTCTTTCAGTGCATTCTATTTTTTTCACCTCTTCTTAATTTTTGTGCCCCATCCTAAAATGACAAGTAAATCTAAAATGACAAGCAAATCGAGATAGAGGGAGTAGTCCCTTTTAGGTTTGGCTCGAATCTAGATAACCCTCTAAACTATTAGGGGTAATTGCAAAATAGGTTCTGTTTTGGACTTCAATTTTGAAAATAATACTGTTTTTTAGACTATGCAAAATGGGTTTTATTTTTCAAATCTGAAGCACTATATTGGTCATTCCATTAAGTAGTGTTAGCGGTGCTAAATATTATATAGCGAGATTATGATCTTGCAAAATTGATCCTATTTTGTTTTGGTTTTGCAAAATTTGTTGTGTTTTGAGTAGTTTGCATATGTAATCTCTTATGGTGTTCAAGAAGAGAACTTGGAAGGTTCGGATTTGAAAAACAGAACCAATTTTGCAAACTTAAAAAAGAGGATCATTTTGAAAATTAGAGTCTAAAATAGGATTTGTTTTCCAATTGCCCCAAACTATTAAACCATTCATTAATTTAACCCTTATCATTTTTTTAAGTCAGATCACTTTTCCTATAAAATAAAAGTGGTTTTGCACATATAAAAGTGGTTTTGCTCAGGTTCTCGGAATTTAAAATCAGATCACTTTTCATTAATTAAAAAAGAAGAAAAAAAAAGAGAATGCTCGCTTCTGGAATCATGATTCAGGTGAGGAGATGGCATCCAGCTTGACTGTCCTTGTTAGCTGCGCTAATCATGATTTCAAATCAAATGGTAATACCCGAGGTCTACTGCACGCTCGCTTCTCGGAATGCCACAATTAAATTTGGTTAAGCATGTTGCGCACCTCGGATGCCTCTGCTGGTGTCGGGGCCTCGGACGAGCATCTCAGTATGGATCTCCAATATCGACCATGAACACCCCGGGCGCTCAAAAGCCACGAGGAGCACTGATTTGAGAAGGTAAAAAACTTCCATATATTGATGTAAAGATTTCCAATTTGCTGAATATCAAGACCACCAATACCCCAAAAAAAATCTTATTTTTCTAAAGAACTCACTTGTATATCTCCAATACTTTTTGCTTATACAGTAGGTTTCTTACAACTCATACCAGATTAGTGTTCTGTCCCTAGCTCTGGCTATCGATCGGTCCAGATTAGTTCTGGGATAGGCATGCATGGGCCATGGAGTACTTGAGTACTAACGAGTATAAATGGGCCAGAACACAAGAAAATTGATGGAGGTGCAACGTTAGGAGGTGGGCTAAGTGGACCGGATGTAAAAATGCACACATGGGTCGGGCTGAGCGGACTTGACCAAAGGAAGTAATATCTTTTAGAAGTATTTTTTTAAGATCATATACAGAGTGTTTAGAGAAAAGGAACGCACTAGAAGAGAGGCTAGTGCTTCGGGTACAGTCACTCAGTCAGTCTCAGCTGAGGCAGTACATCACTGGTGCGAAATGCTATCCGTTTTTATTTATTGATAATGGTCGTAGGAACCATGGACACAGACAAGCATTTGGTTATATATACAATAAGTAAAATACTCCCTCCATCCTAAATAAATGACGTTTTCCACTTTAAGAAATCAATGTTTGATTATTCATCTTATTCAAAATTCAATAAGATGAATGTTTAAATATAGATGTCTAGAAGTCTAGAAATACGTTTATTCTAGATGGAGGGAGCAGTAGTCTTAACTTTAAGTATCTGTTGAACCAGTCCAGCATGTAAGCAAGCGCCTGCTCAGCTGTTTTGACAGCAAAAGGGTCGCTTGTATTGTAGCTGCAAGCAAATCCGTGGCAAGTGTTTGGAAAGATCTTGGCGAAGTAGGGAATCTGCAAGAAGCAGGTTCGTAGATATGTGAGTCACCCCGAGCTGCTTCACCAATTTTTTTATGAATTATAATCTTTTTAAGGAAACGAGAATATAGTACTGTCTTAGATGTAAAACAATGGACAGAAATCCTTCACAGACGAATCTAAAATAAATGAAACTAATAGATCAATCATCTGAACCATATATGCCAACTGTAATTCTTGTTTTCCATTTGTATTGACTTTAACAAAATGATGAAGAGTATTGTACATGTCGACTGTAATTACTTTATTTTTCTAAAAAAACAGTAATTACTACACACATCAAATCTAATTACTACACAACAAGTAAATGGGGATAGAGGTAGTAACTAATTACGGAAAGCAAGTTTATATGAGCATACTATACTAATCTTTAATGGTGTCACAGGGATCAGCAGAACTCACCTTTCTTCTTTCGCGCAAGACATGCACGAACTTGTACACTAATTCTGGTGGAGTTACCTGATCCGTCTGGGCTCCAAGGATCTCAACCGGGCATTTCACCTCTGAATTTCAGATGAAGTGAGAATCAGTACATACAGGAACATAATTTTAAATGCACACAATGTGCAACCCAAACAATGCCCTCTGTGAGGTTGCAGCCACATATGGATAGGTAGGAAGTGCACCTCTCATGTCATCAGCAGTCACAAATGCAGGGTGGGACATGCAAACGACTTTGATATAATTTGTTTTCGCAATTTCTGCTGCATATTTTCCTGCCAGTTGAACAGCAACAAGGAGAATCGATCATTATGTTTCAGTTGTGGCCTGAAACAGAAGATTTTGAAACTAGAGTCCCCAGGGTTATATGGTAACAATCTTGTGGTATCATAGTAAGTGATGAGGCTCCACTCACCGCCCCAGCAGTAGCCTCCAACCCCAACGGATTTTCCTTCCTGTCGCAAAGCGTCAAATAGTGGCTTGGAATCCATAGCAGCTTTCACCTGTGAAATCCAAATATTTAACCAGAAGCTCAATCACTTACTTCAAAGTCACTATTCATTTCTTTTTATTACATTATTTTATAATCCGTAGACTAAGATTGTGAAGAAAAAAAAAGATATACCGGGGAGTGTAACTTTAGCCATTCAGGAATGCTTCTATTCTTTTCCAAATAATCTCCATGGAAGAAATCAGGCACCACAACAAAGTATCCATCCTCGCCAACTTTATCGGCTCTTTCTGTTTCATTAGGAAACATCCACACCGAAGTTACTGAGAATAATTTATATCATAAAGCCCTAGACTCAGTACAGTCTATCAGACTATCACATATTCAAGACTAACTTTTGTTGGATTCGTTGTAAAGAAGCGCAAAGCATGGTAAATCCATTTGAAAACAGAGCATGTCACTTCTCAAAAGCATAAAGTAGGTTGGTTCTCATTTTTCCCGGGACTTATACTTTGGTATCTTTACTGAAACTATTAAAATGTATTAAAAAAAGTTTGTCCTTTTCTGATTAATAATTCAGGAAAAATTGATTTTCTTCCATTTTCCTAGAATAGTAACCACAAAAAAACAATATGATCCTTATCTAAGAAAGGATGTAGCCTTTCAATAATGTTGAACGAAAGTATAGTGACCGCCATTAGAATGCTGTAGTTAGAAAGCGCCTTGAACTTGCAATTAAAGACTTAACTGTAGTTGGTACCTGTATTATTCAGTATGTCGTCTGTATAGATTTTGAACAGTTAGGAACATACTCCTATCCAGTATGACTAGCTGACGGTCCACCAGTAAGGGAAAGAAATAACATGGTAGCACTAGCATTACAGAGCATGTACGCTCTTAAGTATCTTTACTGACCAAGAACACATCCATATTTTGCATCTTTTAATTCATATCAGGGCATTTTTTGAGCCTCAATACTTTGTCTAAGTTAATTCTTCTGAAAATATTCACCTACATGCCAGTTTATCTGGCCATTTATACTTTCCTACATTAAAGAACTATAAGGGGCCTCAAAGACATTAGGAAAACCATAAAATTACAGCGAAAAAGAGAAGACAACATGAAATTCAGGAATTTTACAAATGAAGTATGTGTGCAAGTATGTATACCTCAATAGAGGTGCTTCGAACCCTGAAAAGTTCATTCACGGGAAGTAAGGTTCCTATCAGAGCGCACGCCCAAATCACTTATCACTGAGGCACAAATATGGATGGATGCACGAACCACTGACGTCGGAGGCGAGGACGATGGCGCGGCTGGAGCTGGCGGCGCCGGTGATGTAGGCCCTGAAGCCCCCCGGGATATCATAGACGACCTTGCCAGCCTCGCTCCTTCGATGCGACATGTCCGGAGGGTTGTGGTTGTCGAGGCACTTCCGTTGCTCATGACCAGCAGCCGTCGCCGCCGTGATCGCGGCGGCGAAGCAGTGGAAGAACACTGCACCCGAAGCCATGGCGCACGCGCGGGGTCCGGAAATCTCCGTTTCTGCAGCCGTGCTGTTGTATGACGTGTCCTTATAGGCGTGCAGTAGGGAAAAAAATTTCGGTATAAGAAAACAACGGAGGTTCGATATTTTAGATATTTTAGCAATTTTGGTGAATAAATTTAAATACTTTTAAAACTAATTGACATGAATTCAGAAGGAATTACCTTCAACTATAAAACAACATGATTGTATATGCTAGCAAATCAATTTTTATTGATTAAATATATCAAATAATGAACTTTCGGTACATAAAAAAACATTGGACCTCACCAATAAATGGATATTTCAAATATTTCGACGAAATTTTTTTCCTAGCCCGTGCGCACAAATTTCCACGAAATGGTTGTTCCCACGTCGACATCCTTCCGGAGGCTAGCGTCGCATCTTAATTTGATGAGAACAATTCCATTAAATCACCAGTAACATAATTCATGGCAACGCAATGGTTATGTGTCACATCTTGAAGGAGAAAACCAGTTTTCGTGATGTATAATAACTAGGGCCACAAGGCGCATGGGTCCAAACTATTGAAAATGCTCCTCCAGTACCGTGAAACACAGGAAACATCTACATTTCGAAAATAATAACTTGAATTTTTATTTTTACATGAACATCAAAAGGATTGTTTTCATTCGGACCATTTTAGCAACACGTTCCTTTCTAGTAGAACTCATATTGGAAACTTGCACGAATTTCTCTATTGGTGATCGACCACGATCCTGGTGGTGGTGACTTTGGCTCCTGTAGCACCACCACTCATACCGTGCACTTTTGCCTCCGTGAATAAAGGCTCTCCTTGTTTTAGAACTCAAAACTTGCTAGCCATGTGACTTTGTTTAATGGAACAAGGATATCTGTTTACTGCCCAGTCTGCATGCAAACACCAAGATAGTCTCTAGCAGCTCTAGCTAAGAACCACCAGTACAGCTATTGAAGCTCCTAGTTCTCCATTTATCTCTCCATAGAGGATCCTTGGCACAACTTGCTTCAGCTTCAAAGGCATGCAATCCATTTATCAGCTATTAAAGCTGGGAATCATTTCACTACTGTGGTACTTAACTCTCATCCCTGACACTAACTCAAAACAAGTCATGAGCCATCTTCATGTTTTCAGAAAAAGCAATCCAAGTGCTGGGATTTACCAGTGAAAAAAATTGATTTCAAGTTTTGAAAGTGTTAACTCTATGATCCATATTAGAACTTGACAAGGAGGACAAGAGAACACAACTATATATCCTTTATTATTCACTGTGAGGCTCGTGAGCACATTTACTGTTCCCCATCCGAACGCGTCGAAAAATTATTAGCCTCTTTTATTCAGTCGAAACAACTGCAGACAGGCATTACACGTCCAGCAAATTAGATCTTCACTTCACATATTTGTGGAACCAGTCGAGCATGTACGCCAGAGCTTGCTCAGCGGATTTGACCGCAAATGGGTCTGAGGTGTTATATCTGCAAGCAAACCCATGGGCAACTATTGGGAAGATCTTGACGAAGTAGTCAATCTGCAAGATGGCAAGTTCAGACACGTGAGATTCACATAAGAAAGTTCATCTTAAGGCAAAGCATTGCTCAGTGACACTGATGAAACAGCTGGGCGAAACCCACCCCTTTTCTTTGACTCAGGGCTTCCTCGAGCTGACGCACTTGTTTGGGTGGTGTGATCGTGTCGTTCTGAGCTCCTAGGATCATAATCGGGCATTTGACCTCTGAGATTTACATGGATATTGTTAGCATAAGAATACAAGATTAGTTATACAAAATGTGCCTCCCGAAAAATCTTGGGAATTCAAATCTGCAATCTCTGTAAAATAAGCACCTTTCATATCGTCAACAGTCACATACGCAGGATGGGAGAGGCAAACTGCTTTTATGTCGTCAGTTTTGGCCAGCTCCACGGCAACTTTTCCTGCCAATTGAACAGCAGCAAGGTTATGATATGTATATTTTGTTAAGCATGCAGATTCATAGAAACTGACATATTTATACATATTTCGCTTACCACCCCAGCAGTAACCTCCAACCCCAATGGATTTCCCTTCCTTTCTTAAAGAAGCAATAAGAGGCTTTGCGTCTTCTGCAGCTTTGACCTGAAAGGTCGATTGCACACTGAATCAGTTTTCTTGCTATTCGCGTCACGAATTTAAGCTGACTTTAGCGAGGTTCTGCTGTATTTAACATTTTTGAAGCAGACGATTTAATGGGACATGAAACTTGAGTAGAAATGATTGACGGGAACTAACTGGGGGGGTGAGACTTGACCCATTCAGAAAGGGTTTGACTGTCGTTGTAAGGGTCGCCACGTAATAAATCAGGCACCACAACGTAATACCCTTCCTCACCAACTTTGTCAGCTATTTTCCTGCATTATTATGCGCTTATTGGTACTTTTAATTTCAGTAGATAATTTCATCTCATTTCCATTGTCAACAACTCGATCAAATTTCAAACTGTAGGGTACACCTGACTTATTGGAGTGGTACGTTAGTACTGTCTGTCTTATATATATCCTGCTCTTTTCAGAGGGAATTGCTTAGTGGCTACAGGTTAAGATGTTGAGAACGTGGGCTAAATTTTGTTGAAATAATATTTGATCTTTTCTTCAGGTGCTAAAACTTTCTGGGAGAAAACTATTTTTTCCTTCTTTTCCCAAACAATTTTTGTAATTACCTGTGGAGGATATATAGCAAAGGGATGCAAGATATATTAGGCTCACTTAATTGGAACACGTGAATATTGTGCTATCATGGCTGGAATTTAATTATTCAATACACAATTCGAGTGACGAAAAAAGAAAAGAAAAGATGGAACTTCAATTTACTAGCCCAAAATCAATTTACCTACTTCAGTAAAGGAGCCTCGAATCCTGAAGAACAACGACAGAGAAAACACAAAACACTTTTATGAGACAGATAATAATTGCCAAGTTAATAACAGTCCAAACTGAATTACTTGAATATATGCACTATGGCATCAGGGAGTTGGTGATGGCAAAACCCACCGTAGACGTCAGAAGCGAGGACGACGGCGTCTCTGGAGCTCCAGTTGCCGGTGACGTAGGCCCTGAAACCTCCAGGGAGGTCGTCCACAACCTTGCCAGCCTCGACGCCGCGCTGGGTCATGTCCGAGGGGTTGTCGAGGCACTGCGAGTGCTCATGCTCCATAGCGGCGGCGGTCGCCATGGCTGCCACCGCGAGCTTGGTGGCGAGGCAGAGGATGAGCAGCCATGCACAATCCATGGCGCTCGATCGGACTGAAAAGCTCCGCCCATGCAACGTTTGCTGCCGCCACCGCAGCTGCGTTGGTCGCGTTTTTACATAGCAGCAGAGCAGCGAGCTCAGCTGCCATGGTTGGGTTTCTTCGACGTCGCCATTCGTACGGCCGCTTCTAGCTTGTGGGTGCAATTTATGAGTGAAATATTCCACGTGCACGCTACGTTCTGATCTTTGAAAACCGACGCTTCTAATCTTTAGCCAAAGATCGCCCTACTCGCTGATCGCCCGTTCGTACGGCAACATATGGTAAAAGTCATATTGTTCGATCTTATACGTAGAACTTGCATGCTTACGAGTTTGTAGTACAGTGTTATCGGATCGAAGACGAGAAAACTGGTTGGATTCGTTGGGTACTTATTCTGACTTTACGGTCTGATCGGGTGGATCGTAGCCGAGAAAACTGGTTTGATCTGCTACAAGTGGCTACGCAATGGTTGTTTGGTCAATTCTCGTATTCATGTATCCTACTAATAATAATATAAGATGGAGGAATTATTTTAAAGGGTTTTAGGTCGACTCACTTATTTTTTTTACAAACTTGCATATCTATTTGATGCAGCTGTAGCTACTGCTTGTTTAGCTCGTACTACACTAGTTTTATATAGAAAACAACCGCAATCGTAGCAAAAACTAGCTTAAACGAACACACCCATGGTTAATTTTTTTATACCGCTGTATAATGGGCGCTGCTATAATCGTTCCGCACGTTGAGATTCGATCAGTTCCTAGGTGACAACAGTGTCATGAAACGTGGCCGCAATAGTGTTACCTGAAAGTCATAAGAAGGTGTGCTACTTGGCAACTTCTGTACCGCTGCCACTAAAAGGAGGACGAAACGGTGTACCTCAAATGTACTGGTACGTATACATCCACGTCACATTGACTTTATTTAGGAGGAACGGGAACTGCCAAATACTTTTTATACTTTCTCGTCCTAAAATAAATAGAGACAACATCATTTCATTGTCTAATTGTGATATAGCTATCATTTTTTAGATTTTGCGTTTTAACCATCGTTTTTTAACGAATGACAGTTATACCATAAGTCCGTTAAATTGCTTTAACAATGTTAACTTTGGTGTAAAAGGATCGAATTGCTCTTTTTAATTGTACCGTAGTTTCAGCTGTTCAATTGTATTTTTACCATGATTTTAAAAATCTTGCAGTATATGAACATAGTCATATATGAAATTTGAATCAATAAAATTTTAGATTTTGACTTGTGGATAGAATTTATTTAGAATTTAAAATTTTTGTCAG